>CAEGAF010004326.1:0-25019 GCA_903067075.1 Micropoecilia bifurca
TATATATTAAATTGTCATTACTGTTACGTCCACCAAGGGCACAACATATTTGAGGACAAGAGACAAAAAATGAGGGTTCAACAAAATATATTTATTCTTAAACTCTCTTCACTTTGATTTTCTTAGTGCAGCTTCTTCTGATTTTCTGTGAAGAAAATGGAGTTAAAGACCCTCAGATCCCGTGTCCCAAAAATAAAGAAAAACAAAACCCTAAAAGTATTAACAGAAAGATGGACCTGGTGAGCCGATCAAACAGAACAAAATGGTACAGCAGGGGGCCAAACCTATACAGGGCCATTGAAGCCCCTACTAGTACCGGACTAAAGCAAAAAAGAATCTAATGCAAAAGAAAGATCGAAAACAGGACAACCGGTCCCACCAGGCCAAAATCACAAGAAAAAAAGCAAACAAACAAAGGCGAACAGAAATACCGCATGGCAAGCTAGAAACGTCAGCTGTGGCCCACAGCGACTGGACATGCGCACCGCGCCGGTGGTGGTGGAGCCAGTGGAAAGGCGGAGCTCTATTCCAAATTAACTAACATGCTGATGTTCCTTAACATGCCAAAAGCCAGCCTATTTATAGGTGGACCAACAGCGCCACCAATTAATGTAATTAAATGACCAAAAAGAAATTATCCAAACTCCAAGATATATTAACAAAAGGTCATTCAATTAAAGTCTATAAGAAAACAAGGAAAAGAAATGGACAAAAATCACAATGTGCCCGAAGCACAATTACTTACAAAATCATCCAAAGTTGGCACTTTAAATTGACCTTTAATGCAACATATATGCCGTATTTTCCGCACTATAAGGCGCACCTAAAAACCTTAAATTTCCTCAAAAGCCGACAGTGCGCCTTATAACCCGGTGCACCTTATATATGGACCAATATTGAGCCACAACAGGTCTAACAACTATGGTAAGCAGCTGCCGACTTCATTTTCCCCGTAGAAGAAGTGCGCAGTGCATGCTGGGATGTTATCAAAAAACTGGCTTGTTAATAAAGTTTGACTGACCGATCTACCTATAGACATGTCTATGTATCTACTTACCTTCCTGATAATCAGGTCGTCTGCAGGTCATCTAGCATCACGTTCTCCACAAACATGCTGTGCGCGACCCGAGAAGGGTGACCATCGTCCGGCCCAGACGCCCCAGCCCTGAAGCCTCTCCTCGCCGACCGGAATTGGACTGTTTTGTTGACATTCTTTATGTCAACAAAGTAGCTTTAGACATTTATCCGGGAGCTTCGGCTCGCGTTACCAAGGGACCAGCAGCACCTATACATTTAAAGCCATGGGGGGAAGAGAGACAGAGGCTGCGGCGCAGCGTTTCGGTTGGTCTGTGTTAACCAGAAAGCAGTTGGGCACAATTTTATATATGACAGGCATAATATATTTGTATTTTGGTCCAGTTTTTAGAAATTTTTCCATGTTATAAGTAAAATAATCTGCCAGTCTAATACTTTTTCAAAAAAAATATTGACTTAAAACCTGCTCCAAAGTTACTTGTAAGTTATTTTTTTGTCTTTTTTGAAGTGAAGTAAGATATTAGCATATTTCAAAAATACTTGGTTATATCTTTTTCTTTTCATTTTTTATTTTGCATTGTAAGGAAAAAAAACAGAGAATAAAACAGTGAGAGAGATCGTTTCACAGAGCTCTGTTATCGTCTTAAATGTTGTTCCTAAAATACTTATAAGAGTGTTGAAAGCTTGAAATTTATTAGTTTAAGCTTTTCAGAACAAGTTAAATAAAAATAATTTAATATTAAAAGTAACCAAAATTCATCACCAATTTAAAAAGTATATTAGAACATTTTAGATTAATTCATTTATTATTTTAATTATTTACTTCATGTGATCTTCTATGTGATCTTCTATCTTCTAAAATCTATGTTTTTATGGTTTGTCAGGAACGAACAACGTCCTGCTGCACAACCGGGGAAACTGCTGCGTTTGGCAGGTCGATGTGAAAGTGCTCTTTTTGTTGATATAGCATGTGTCTCTGTGTGATCACTGGACGCAGCTGCGTGCCGACACTGGACAAGTCTGGAAATGCTCTGCACAAATGTAGCAGCACAGAAATCTCCAGTGCACAGAAAAATAAGCTGAAACATGGGAATTACTTGTCTCTGTAGCGAAATCGAGTTAGACTCTTTGGGAATTAAAGAGTGACGGAGAGGGATTGCTTTGGTACGGGTCTATATGTGTTGTTTATTTTTAGGAATAAGTTGTATTCCTAGAAATAAATAATATACACTCTAAACGAGGGCAGAAAACAACTATTTTTCAGCAGCATCTAGGGAGAGTCACAAGATGTGAGGGTGAACTTATTCAAGGTCCTGTCAGAACATCATCCTGTTTCCTTCACATGGATGCAGGTCAGCATCTGCACTGCCGCCTTGGCCTTTTCACCGCCACTCATCAAAACCTGGGACAATTTTCCCATGTGACGTATTCAATTATGCAGCCTTGCTTTGTCTATTCAGGGTCAGGGGTTGACACTGGAGTCTGATCCTCCTGCCAGAAGGACCTGAAGGACATAATGAGATAAAGAAATGTACACATTTTATTCATAGGGCTGCTTTTTAAATTTCAAAGAGGATCCACTAAGACGTTCACAGTGGTTATGAGTTGGTGGGTTGCTGTCGGATAATTCAGGTCATTTAAATTAAATGTCACCATTCAGAACTAAAATGACGCTGCATGTTTATAGGGAGGATTGAAATAAATACATTTTATGCACCCTAGTAGGTTTCTGAGAGTAACTAACTTATAATGTACTAAATTAGTAGGGTATTAGAAGTATATGGGATGGAAGCATGTGTATAATATTTTAAAGGCATTTTAGTTTAAAGCTTGATTAAAGCTCGACTATACTAGAGTTTATTAGAATGAAATCGGACAAATTGACTTGGATGGAATGATTTGAGTTTTTTTTACCTTATTGCATCCATCCACTGCTTCATCAATGTTTTGCTTATTATTATTTTTAATTATTAAATAAATAATAAATTCAGTTTCTTTAGTTGAATTGTGGCACCACCAGACTGACTACCCATAATCATAAACCAAAGATCCCAGTGTCTGAATGAGTTCAACACAGCAGACACTTGTCTCTAATCAAGTTCTCTATTTAAGTCTGAAAAGTTCTTAATAAATTAGGTAATTTATTATTAAAATAACTTGAGTGAAATTGACCAGTGGAATATTTTGTTTAATTTATTTTTTTCATTAGTAATACTTGGACACGACTTGCTCTGAACTATTTTGAGGTAGAGCAAGTTAAAGCAAAGGGATGATGTTAAATTATTGCTTTTTTATTCAAAAGTAATTAAATTGCATTACATTTGGAATGAATTGGAAGTTATTGGCCTGAATTAAACTGGATCTTAATGGATGAAAACCAAAATACATTGGATATTGTCATTGATTTTAAATCTCATCATATTTTTCTATATTGAATTAAACCGAAAAAAAGCTGTCAGCTGCCATCAGTATGAGTGACATATCTGACAATAATTTTGGCCTCCATCCGTTAAAATGAAAGAATGAAGTTGGTCCCACATAATAAAGAGGGCTAAAATAAAACCGAATAAGATGAATGTGGTCCCACACAAATGGGGTTAGGTCACGGGACACAGATGCTCTGCGGACAGATCTGGCTCCAGTGAAATCAGGTTGCCATGCTAACCTGCCCAGCTACAGTAAATAATGAGCTTCAGCTGGGTGAGAGGGATGAGAGGAGGGAGGCTGCAGGGTGGTGGTGATGGTGCAGGGAGGTCAGCTCACTCTTCATTAGGCTGTAATTGAATTTCCGCAGCCCGTGCAGGGAGGATGTTCAGCTCTCACTCTCCCTGCAGGGGAGAGTTGGCTCGCTCTGGCTTCCCAACCTCCCCGATACTTTCAAGGTTAGCTCGGCTAATGGACTACTTTCTCCACGGATTTCTCCGCTCGCCATCTGTCATCTGCATGTCCGACCATGTAGGTGAGCAAGTACACGCTCCATTACGTGACGGCGCCGAAATGGAATACAGGCAGGCGGACACACTTCAGAACAGCAGAAGGCCGTGTCTGGGATGCGCAGCAGCTGAAACGCACTCAGGTGGCGACTCAACAAGGGACCTCCTGTGTCCCAGTGAAGGATGCAAACACCAGGATGTGGTGAAGGATGACAAAAAGACATGCAAAATAGATCAACATTCCTGAATTGATTTTAAAAGAAAGAGTTGGAAAAAACATTGCAAAATGTAGGTTTTTATCAAAATGGTTAGAACTGGCCTAGCCAGTTATGTTGGTAATTATTCTGATGATTAATCAGTTCATTGGATTTAAAAAAAATGGCACATTCTGCAGATTTTTCATTTAACCATTCAAGCTTTTTTGTGCAGTATATGAAATACATGAAAATATACTAATAAATAATTACTTTTTTGTAAATATTTAGATTTTATTGCCTAACAAGCAATAATACAACAATCGTTAAATAATTTACAGATAAAAAATACTTCTTAGAAGTACAGATCTGTAATCTCTGATTACAGATCTTTAAAAAGCCTAATGTGTTTTTTAACATATTTGTTTGTTTTTAACATATTTTATACCTCATGAAGCTAAAACTGCTACTTGAGAAGTTCTGGGTTGAACAGATTTACACACAAAGACGGTTTTCTTATATCTTAAATGTAAAATGTATATATCTGGTATATATTCTTGCTCTGAGGAATGAAGCTAATTGATTATTAAATTAGCTGACAATTATTTCAATAATTGCATAATCCCGATAAAGCCGATTAATTGTTTCAGCCCTACTCGTGGGACAGCAGTCGGGTCTGTAGCCGATGGCATTACTATTATGATTTTGTAGTTTTATTAAACACTGAAAACCTATAAAGAAGGCCCTATTGCTTTTCCAAGATGTTTTCTCCTTTGACATTCATTGGTATATTAGACCTCATATCATTCAGGTCATTGACCAACTTAAATGGTTTGAAATTTAATTGAATTCCTTTGAGAATTTTGACTAAAAACACATTTATTAACGATTTGCTTCATCTGTGCTGTCCTCCTTTAACCTTCCCATACAAAGTCCTATTGTTTTAATTGCAGAGGAATTTAATCACATTAGACAATAATAGTGTTTAAATTAGTTTATTTACTCTAATTAGGCTTGAACTGAATGTGTTTAGTTCTCGGTAAATTGCTTTTAGTCGACTGATTGTGAGTGGTGCTACATATACAAGCTCAGGGAGATTAAATCTGCTGTGCTGCTTTGTATAATGTGGTCAGAAACTTCCCCTCTGAATTTCTTAAAACTGTTTAAAGAAAAAAAAAAACACTTCCCAGTTATGTGCTTGGCTTTTCTTTGTCCATTGTTTCCGTTAAGTTTCACTTCTTTGTATCACTCAACACAACTTGCTGGTTGTGCCTCACAAATGTTTGAGACGGAATCTAATATACTAACTATACTCACTTATTGAATGTTTATGTCCAGTTATTGTCTGCATTTTCTTTTAACTGATCACATTTAGGTTTTTTGTTTTTACCTTTAAATCATTAAAGTAGATTAACTAGACAAACTATTGATTATATAAGTTACACAATAATTATTTCAGTTATTTCAACTGAAGTTTATATGTGATAAGTCTCTAAATAAATACATTGTGTAATAAATATTTTAAAGTTCACCATAATATGCCTTTCTGTCATAAAACAAAATACACCAGTACTACTTACTACAAGTTATGTGGTACTTTTTTGATCCTGAGGAAATTACATGGTAGTTTGGATAATATTTTATTAAAATATTATTAATTTTGGTATTATTGGGCTGCTATTTAATAGTGTACTTAATGGAAACACTGCAATTTCTAAAAACATCTTTCCACTAGTAGAATGAGCTGAATTTTTGGCCGTATAAGAATTTGTTTATTTCACAAAACTGCAATGGAAACACTTCTGTTCAAATCACACGAGTCACATGATCAACAACAGAATGCTACGACTGGTAGAAAAGACAAAGATGACAGGTAGTCATCCAAAGTAGCTTGTTTTTTGATTACATTGTGTGAACAAACTTATTCACATGTGATTTTGATTGTGTTATTACTATACTAGGACATATGGATTATCTTCAGACAAATTGTGATTTAAATGTGTTTCCTGAGTTGATTTTTCTCATCTAAAGCCATATTTTTAGCACCAGAGTGAAAGCCAGTGGTCTACATGGCAAAACACATTAACATGTTTAACAAGTTAATTTTTTTTCACCCTTTTAATTAAAGTGCACTTTGGAGATCAGAGCTGCTCCACCCTGTGGGGCATCTGACTTTATTAGCAACTGCAAGTGTCCAAACATGCAATCAGAGATTAACAGAGGGATGGAGGATGCCTGTCATGTTACAGAGTTCTGTTTTGGTCGCAGAAAAAATAATTAGTATTATTGTTTCTGGTTATATCAAAAGTGGAGCTGCTCTCCGAGGAGTGCCACCAGCATTTTCCAATAGAAACAAGTGACCTTCTTCATGCTTAATTGGAGCAATCCCAATACCAAAACCATAAATATACTTCCATGAAAATAAGAGAGGAGAATTATAAGATGGATGACTGAACAGACGGGGAGGATGTCTGGGCTGTTCTTCTTTTTAAATAGCTTTCCCTGGAGAACACAGGGGCCACTTTAGCTGTTTGGTAAATTGGAACCGGGAAGAATCATTAGAAAATAGTTGCATGTCAGCTGAATGCACCGATTTGAGTCAGATGGAAACCGGTGTTTTATTATTCAGGATGGATGTTGGGGTTGTGCTTGCTGCATGAGCCGTCTACTGATCTGCAGACAGCGGACGGCCTTGATGAATGAAAATTGGTGTTAATGGTCACCAACCCTCTGTGTCCGTTGTTTCTGTGGCCACTTTTTTTTCTTTAATTCCCCTTCTGCGCTCTGCTTTAGCTTCCCTGCTTTGTTTTGTTTTATTTACAGCTTCCCTGATCTTGGGCTCAACAATAAAAATGTCCCAGTTTCCAAAATGCTGTGTGGATCTTAAACTACAATTACCTATTGATTCCAGGACACCAAGAAGAGATGGGGAGGGTGGGAGAATGAGTGGGCGAACAAAAAAAACGCCTCCTACAGAGAATCAATAGACAGGATGATCAAAGTTTTATAGCTTGCACCAATTACAACTAAGCAGAAAAAATATACCCAAAGCAAATTAAAAGTTGGCATTTGATTTCCTCGTGAATCCCTCAGTACCCGATACATATGTTTGTTCATTACGATGTGGGTGGATTCAGAGAACAACTAAACGCTTAAACACAAATGAAAAGCATATTTATGTAGATGAGACCGATCCTGAACCGTAGCTTTGGTTTGGTTGCTTATTTCCACCGGTTTTCACTAGGTTCCTCTGCCTTTGAGGATCAGAAACTACAGCAACATGTTTGAGGGATCAAAAGTAGCAAGAACGACGTCTGTGTTATGCATTTCTGTTTTGACTTACCCAGCTGGCTTCACCTTGGAGACAAGTCTGGTAGACGAGCAGCTGATGCTGTGTGTGAAGACAAAGGAATCTGCCTTAGCATTAATATGTAGTGTCATGTTTTCTATAGCGTCTGGAAAGTCTAGGATTTAAATTATTTCCAAGTCTGAAAATCTTGGAAACAGTATCATATAAAGTTTGTTTCCAACTGTTAAGTTATATTTTTTCTTAATTATCTATAAAACTTTAGAAAAACGTTGAATATGAATGAGAAAAGTCTGATTTTAGTGGCCATATTCTCACTGCTGTAGAATCTGAAGATGACAGACTAAACTACAAAGAATTGCACTGAATAATAAAAAGGGAATCTTGCAAAGTCTGGTAGTTGACTTTCAGAACAAAGTAAAACCTGCTGTGAAAAATGATTTGCAGATCTGGTTGCTTTTAATTTTTGTCCTCTTTCAGCAGAGGTTTCCAGCAGTAACAATGAGAAAACTTGAACTCGGTTATAACTTGGCAGACGGCTGTTCACACTGAAAAGGACTCTCAAGGACTAACAATACCCTAAGGGATATTTTTACAGCTGGTGACAGCAGTGGCTGCTTGACTGGATGTTTTTTGTTGATTTTGACTGAACACAATATCAGTGCTGTCGTGTTAGTGGTGACTAACAGTCACCATGTCTCTTGTTACTGGTTTTATGAAGGCAGTTTAGTTGCTTTTTCCTCTGTCATGTCACTTTTTCCACCTTGTGTAGCCCTTGCTTTATTCTATTGTCAGACTTCCTAGATGTCATTTTTTTTCCATTTCTGTTCTGGTATTTAACTTTGTATTGCTCATAGTTTTGGTCAAACCCTACTGTCTTCATACAGCACCGTTAGTGGACCCCCAAACATCCAAACCATTAAACTGCTGTCAGAACAAGAGCTTCTCCCTAAATGTATAAATTCACACATATTTATCATGTTTTCCCCATGAGAGCAATTACACTTAAAACAAACAGAGAAGAGAGAGGCTTTCCTTAGATCCCCTTCAGAGCTAAATATATTCATGCACAGATCTAAGACCATATAGTTGATAGATTCTTCATTAGATTGATAGTGCACAATAGATTCTTAGTCAGATATACATTGCACATATAGAAAAGGAGCCTGTAAAGGCTTGACGTAACTGGTTAAAATCAACAAAAGTATCTAAATTCTGAAGTTCAGTAAAATCTGATTAGTTGAAAGCCTAAAAATGGACAATTAGGTTTGAAGAGCAGCACTCCTTTCCTGCAGGTGCTGGTGTTGTGAATGCACACAGAGACATGAAACCTCCTGCCCCCTTTCTTGCTTATCAGATTAATCATTTTGTGATGTGATGGTGAGGCACATGTATGTAATTCATCACTCCAGACAGGGTTGGTAGCTGCAGAAGGGATGTGCTTTTGGTGTAATGCGGGAAGTGTTTGTCTGTATCGAGGGAAAAAAAAGTCCTCAAACTGCCTGGCATCCCTTTTTCTTCCTTTTAATGACAGTTGTTAAAAAGCAGCTCCACATGCTTGGAGCCTGGCATTCGGCAGAACAGGAGGATGTGTGATAGAGTGTGCAGGAGCAGCTGAATGCTTTGGAGCAATAAACTGGAAGCTTGGCTTCTCGCATACCTTGCCAAAGCTTCTGGGAAGCAATCCAGGCACCTTGGAAAGGTGATTTGGATAGCGTATTGGTTCCACTGTAATTTCAGCTTAATTGAATCTAAATCCCCCTTCGCACCTCCTTGCATCAACCAAGAAGGGCTAAAATCTATCCTGCAGGGCATGGTGATTGCATCTATAAATGAAAAGTCTAAGTGAACTTGTTGCAGGTGCAATAATTTTTTTATATATATACATGGTAAAATTATAACTGTGACTACACTTTTCAGTAAATGGATCCTTGTTGGAGAAACGGCGGGATAACAGTGGATATTTGGGTGTTGGTAAATGGGACCTGTGGCAGTGACCTGGATGTCACTGATGTCCGATTCCTCCTTGTGTTCTCGATTCTGCATTCAAACAGTGACTGATATGCATGCCAAAATCAGCTGCTTCTCATTAAAGTGATTTATTGCCTCGACAGTTTTTTTGTAAACCAGACAAGCCTTATTCCAATTTATTCCAGTCAAATTAACCGTTCATAATTAGACACCGCAACCTTTCGTGCTCCCCAATCATTTCCTGAATGGGCTTTACATGCAACGCAAATGTTCGCTGTTTAATCTCCCCGCCTGTCATTAGGAAGTGTTTCGTAAGAATCTACCCATGGAGGGTAAAAGTTGAGCTTGAATCAATTTCCTAATGGTTAATAGCTAATGGGTTGATTTATTACCATGTTATGAAGGTGAAGGCCCATCTTGGTGTGACACTAACCCTGTGGAGACCTTTAGACATTATTTCAATGTCATAATAGCAGCACTTTAAAGCTGCAACGAGTCAATGGATTGTTAGATATGTGAAGTGGAAGGTTTTTTTAAGGTAATATTAGTGAACTTTCATTGTATCTGGGTAGGCGTTGGGTACAAACACTTAAAATTAAGTTCAGTTTCAGGTCACAGTTTTAGTTTTATTCATGAAATATGTAAAATAAGGTCACTGGCTGACAACAAAGGTTCAACAAGATGTTACCCACTCAGCAGAAACATTTTCATTTAGATTTTGCTTAGTTTGAATGGTTGTATGAGGCCGTTGTCTTGCATATGTAGCATACTTCTTTCAACACAATGCACCTCATTTTCTAAAAACTGAGATGAAAAACCATGATATCTGCATACTGGACAGGTGGACGATATGATCACCTTACCTCATGGACAATTTCCTCTTGTTGCAAAACTTGGTGCATAATTTATTTATAGTTATTTTGCAAAATATTCTTTGTCACTTTTCAGTAATACGAGTTTTATGGATAGAGTTATCATTCACCCAACATTTAGCAAATGCAATTTAAGTTGTTACAAAGTTTAGAGTATTTTAATTTTAAACCAAATAAAATTGGCTAATACCAAAGGTTTTGCTATTTTTGCAATAATTTGGTACAGGCACAAAAGTTTGTCTGTTAGATCCTTTTTTTACCAGAGTAGTTGTAGGTTGAGTCAGAGTAACCATTCCTTCTGCTCTAACTGCCAAAATACCGCTTTCATAAGGAACAATGTGGACCAAAACTTGTCAGTTTGTTCTTTTCAATAGCAAAAAATTGGGGGGAAAAACTATCTTTTTCAATTAAAGTTTTAATTTGAGCAACATTCTCAAACATTACTTTAAATTTTCTTTAAAAATGCTGACAAAGTGTTGGAAGGTAATCATATTAAGGCTTTTTTAACAGTGCATGGTGTTTCAGAAACCAACTGGTTCAAAGGTATTCTTGCACATTTCCATTTTTTTAAATATTACAACCATTGACCTCAATGTCTTTCTTTGGGATTTCATGAGATGGTGCTACACAAAGTGGAGAGTGTCTGTGAAGAGTCTGTCTTCTGACTCAATAATCTGTAAAAACACTCACAGCTAACCCATTCTTTGTTTTCCTCCACTTCACCACTTCACTTTTTTCTGGTTCAATCACATAAAATACAAATAAAGTACGTAGTTTGTGACATAAAAATATGTAAAAGTTGAAGAATTCAGTATAATTTTGCTAATTTGCTCAAAGCTGCTTTTAGGGATGCACAATATAAGGTAAACTTGTATTATGCACTAGTATCGATGAATGGTACAATAACTACATGACTTTGGTAAGATGATTAAACACTGGTAATGTTTTTTTCTGCTTTGGGTTCATAGCAAACATATGCCCCAGATAATGGGTGGTGTGTGGTGAAAATTAAATAATTTCATCTCAACTAGGTTTATTGAAAAGACCTCTGTCGTTCATCTGCTGTTTTGGCATAGAAACAACATTCTTGTGATTTTTTTTTGATGACTGAATCACCTTACCACCTCTGTAATCTGCATTGAGTAAAAGACACCAAATATAGTACAGACATACAAAGTCTGAATGCTTCTTACTGAAAGAAATAGTCAACATTAATTGTACTTTAAGGAATGTTGCAGTGAAAACAAATGTGCAATATGTTGTGAAGCCTTACCTGATTCCATTAAAGAGACCAACAGCTGATCAAAGCTGAAAAGAGATGTTATGGCAAACCATCCTTCCACAATCTTTCAGTGTTGATGAGCCAAATTGCTAGAAACAGTACCCTTCTCTTGTACCTTGTATAATCATATTCAAGTACTGTTACAACACATCTTAGGTCCAAGGAGAGTGGCTCAAAGTGCTCTTTAATGTAGCTGTCCAAATTTTAAGTAAACTATTATCTGCTGTTCTCAATACAATATAATCCTGTAGAACTGGACGCTCCGTTTTCAACATTAACAAGCATTTAATGATAGTTAAACAGCCTAAAGCTGAAACCTTGATGTCATAAACAGGTTTTTTAATCACTGTGATAATGAATGTTACTCGGTTTTCAAGCAAATCTGTTTATATTGCTCATGTAATTGGTTTTAATTAAAGACCTCTCAGGACAGGCCAAATCCTATAAGAGACCATCAAGCGAAACCAGTAGAGGTATTTGTGACAGTGTGGTAGTTTGATGAACAGTATCCCTCGGTCAGGTCCTGATTACTGTTCTCTTCTAATTCACTTTGCTAAGCTTTAATAACATCTGACTGGACCAACTCTTGTCTGAACGCTTTTGATCTGCGGCTTGCTTCACTCGAGGAGAAGGGCTGTCATTTACTGAGGGTCATTAAATAATTTTCAGGAGACAGAAGAGAAAGAAGAATGGAGGTTAGCCAGAGTGGATCCTTGTGGGTTTTGGCTGCTCTTCTTCTTGCTTTTGTCTGTCAGCCTGGGGATCCAGTTCAAATCGGTCCAAGTCATTCATACACAATCAAAATGATAGTAGATTCAGATCCAATTAGTCCAGTTCAGTCTCTGTTTTTAAAACAATTTAGTACAAATCAGTTGAACACATACCAATTGAATCCTGCACACTGTATTTACTCATAGACTTTGTAGCAGTCTCATTCTTGGCAAGCTTTTGGTGACCGTTGTAAGGAACTGTTCATTTTTGAAAAGATTAAACCCATATAAGAGCCAGACCTCAGTATGGGTTATCAGAAAGAAGACCTTAAACTTAAAGGAACACCTTAGTTGTGAGCTATTGGTAGTTTCTGAAAAGAAATACAAAAAACAAAAAAAGCAGAGCTAGTAATAACAGTTAGGAAAGAAAGTAGCAGCCCAGGAAAAGGACACAGCAAAACCCAGATGCACAAAATCAGAATTTTGTTGTTGGGGGAGAAAAGGATGTCACAACAAAACACTGAAGTATTGTATATACTTTATATACTTCATATGGGAAATTGTCAATGCTAATGCTAATTTCCTAGCTCCATCTATGCCATCGAGCCAAGAGTTGAACAGTTTACTAGCAGGGGAAGAAACAGCTAATTGCACAAATATTGGTCCAGAAGTACTTCTATATTTCAGCAGAAACATCGAGGAACCAAATGAGTGTTAACAAAGCCTTGCCATTGACTCAGCCACGGAAAGAGACAATTAAGCAAAGAAACATTGAGCCTCCCTTAAGTTCTCTTCAAAAGATTTAAAAAATGTGAAGCTTGGATCTGTAGAAGGTATAAAAGAGGAAAGTAAATACCAAAATAAGAAAAAAAACCCTGTAGAGATAAATGTCTTTTTTTTCTCACAACTATTTTAAAAAATATAGTTTTAGCTACCATCATAATTTACTGTAAAGGCAAAGACAGTACCATCATATTTAAATGAATGAATCACGTCATCAATGAACTTGGTTTTGAGTTGTTTGTCCTTGGTTTCATATCAACGTTTGAATAAACAGACTGTAATTAATCACACATGATGCTTCACCTTGGTGAACAGTTACAAAGTTATTGACAAAATTAATGAATATGGAAGCTTGTGTTTATTATGATTTGAGTAGGAAAGGTTGACAATTGCACCATTAAAATCCACACAGTGCTGCTTTGGAGGAACATGTGTAGAAGTAAGGAACATAAGAAGGAGAGAACATTCCAAGGTGTTACTGTTAAGGGTGTTTTGGAATCATCTCCATCTACAACAAACCTCAGCAGATCTTATACTCCTGAACTCATTCGCTAAGAGAAGGCTATCTAGAAAACAGGTACATCATACAGGAAGTTGGATTTGGGTGCACAAAATGAATAAAACTATTATGGGTACTGATAAATGTTTTTTTTTTTACTTTTTTTCCAACCTGGAAAGGGCTCAATGCATTAACATTTTATATGTTAAAGGATAAATGTAAAAAAAAAGCTGTATTTTAACAAATGTTTTACCAGTTTTATTACATATTAACTGAATAAACTGGAAATTGTGGTTTTCTTACAATAAGTATTGATAAAATATGACAAAGCAGGAAGGAATGCCCCACCATCTTTATTTTTGTATCAACTGGCTCCACTTAAGGATGGCCAGTGGCGTCTTCTTTTGAATGACAGCCACAATACAACACTGAAAAAGGTCTAAACTAGATGTTCTCAACGTGGGCAGTACCGCCCCCCAGGGGGCGTTCAGAGGACCGCAGGGGGCGCTGGCGGACATTTTTACAAAAGGGGGGCGCTGGGTCGAAGGTAAACTTTATTGCCAATAATAAAATAATGGTCAGTGCAAAGTAGCCTGCAAGTTATTTGGTGGGGGCAGTGGCGCAACTACACATTTATTGCTGCATAAATCGGCGTCCGTGAAGTTGCGATGCACTTCTCCCCACCCCCCTCAACAGATTTGTCAGACTCTCTACACCCCCGTCAACAGATTTATCGGGCTCCCCCCCCCTCCCTCCGAGGCGACGACACGTGAGGGGTAAAACTCGCTACCTGTTATGTTATGTTATTAATGTTATTAGTTAATATTGGAATTCATTTAGTATAATAAACCATGAGTTAACAATTAATCATAAGTCTGTTAGTTGTTTGCATCCCTACGCTGGGGTCTTTCTTTATGAAGTTTGAATGTTTTATTTGTAAATGTGTGGGTTCTCTCTGAGTGCTTTCTGCCATGATTTGAAAACAAGAATATTTGGTTATTTGTTCTCTCTTACTTATCCTTAGGTGTATGCGTGTGCATGGATGTTTGTCGTGTCTCTCTTGATATTGTCCTGTGATAGACTGGCAACCTGTTCAGGGTTTGCACCGCCTCACCAGTGATCACTGGAGATGGGCACAAAAACTCTTAAAGAATCTGTCTTCAATGACACAGAACAAGAAAACTTTATTTTATGTGTCATATGTGTTAAACTATCAGGCAACAGAGTTTATAATTTAATAAGATTATAAGGTTTTAAAAGATTATTTGTAAAGTTTTCAAATATGTCAGTTCAGTTATTTGATTCAATCAAATTAGGTTTTGTCAGGTCAGAACGTAAAGAAAACAGAAAAAAAACAAAGAAATTGGATTTGACGGAAGAAACTCTGGTTGCAAATTAGAGTAGGTAGGAAAGAAGATAGAAGGAATTATTGCCGACACATTTTTCCTTTAGATGATCAAAACTCATAAATAAAGCAGCATTACCAGTGTATTTTTCAAATATGTTTTTTATAGGCAGTTTAACTGTTTGAAGGCAATGAATATTTACTCCCTCTGAATTACTGTTCAGAGCAGCCTTGGACGCAGTTAAACAGCTTATTTTCCAAGAGACAGATGGATTATAAGACTCTGCTGACACATAATTATTTTTCAGGTGGAGAAAAGTATTTTTTTATCAGATGCATCTGATTTGTGTTTACCCGTGATAAACAGACTTGGGTGTGTATTAAAGCATTCTTGGCTGGTTGGTTTGTACCATATGGTGTCTCATCAAGACTTTTGCCAATAAAGATGGAATTAAAGGCACATTAATTTCAGCAAGATGTTGAGGATTGAAATGGAGACTGCAAAGCAGATGATGGATGGAATCTCATGGGTTCAGACAATGTATGTTATGGACAGGTTGATGGAGTTCCAAATAGTTAATATTGGTTTGATGAGTTTGGACAGCTTTGGAACAGCCATGACTGCAGTCGCACTGTGAATAAAAGCTTGCTCTCAGATTTCACTTTATCTTTCTATTGACTCGTCAGAATGTGATTGACATTCAAACAGAAAGATTTACAAGCTCCATTTGCCACAAAATTGATCTGTCAAGGGCAGCTTTGATGGAATACTGAGGAAAATAAACATGCATTTATAGTTTTCATTTTACTGATTGATGTATTTTTTCAGCAAAAGAAGCTCTCCCTTTGCTCTTGGTCTTGTTGGAGCTGTTCTTTGGACTTAAATAAACTTTATGATTCTGTAGACTTGAGTAATCTTCCCTCTGACAAAGAAAAGTGAAGAGATTATCTGAGGACATAGCAGCTATAATTCCCTTGTGGTACATTATGAATTTTGGTAAAATGATGAGCATCATAATTTTTAGAGGAAAGAAGCGGTAGTTTTTGCCAAGAGCTTTATGGCTTGCACATGTTAGGAGGGGTTGATTTAATCCTTTCTTTCATCACTCACAGTTGGACTCTGACTCTTGAGGCTAACATTCTGTCTAATGACTGCAGTAAAGATAGAAAAAGTGTTGAAAAGTAAACGAAGTAAGAAGTTTTTCACAGTTATGGTGACTGTGTTATGATATAGAGGCCTAAAGGGGAAGGGTTCAGTCTGCAGCATGTGGCACAGGCAGATGTCTTGCTTCACATTGATGCCTAATGGCTTTCTTTTGATCTTGCTTTGTGAGGGCATGTTCGAGGACAGCTTTTAAAAGCGTCTCTCGTTTTGTGTCAGTAGGTATTAATTTACTGGAAGTTATCTGAATTAACCTGATGATTCAGCCCTCATGTTTTCTCTTCCAGAGCACCTCAAAGTGGCGCTAGAGGAGTACATGGTACGCCTGCCGAAGGTTCGCATCTTGAGGACGAAGAAGAGGGAGGGTCTGATCAGGACTCGGCTCCTGGGAGCCGCCGCCGCCACAGGAGAGGTCATCACCTTTCTGGACTCTCACTGTGAGGCCAACATCAACTGGCTGCCACCTCTGCTGGGTGAGAAAATTTCACCACCATCACATTAACTGTAATTCAATGTACAGACATCAAGAATGAAAGTTTAAGACCCTGTCGCATTGAATACACTTTTCATACCTCAAGGCTTCATCCATCTTTTATTTTCCAAGAATTCAGATTTTTCCAGGACATGGTAATCCTAAGTGCTTCATTAGAAAGTGAGTGGACCTACTTTCTGGTTTCTAGATGTTTTTTTTTCTTTTTTTCTTTGATCCGAAAATGCTGAAAGGGAAAGCAGTTGCACTCTGATCTGTGGTCTACCATTTACAATAAATGAATTAAAGGCTGTTTTTCTTTCTGATAGTATTGATTCTTTTAAGATTTAATTCTTTATTCTCATTGCATTCATTGTGTTTGGGTGTTTGAATCAGTAGAGAAATGGCTCTCCATCACCTCCCAGACATCTGCAGTCAGTGAAAAGGAGCAGAGAGCCGGCTTGTTTTTGTTCCTTAAAGCTCTGAAAGCAAAAAGCCAGTCTGTTGCTATTAACTATCTGCCAACATGTCTGCATTCTCCTCTGACCCCTCAGACCGAATCGCCCAGAACAGGAAGACCATCGTTTGCCCGATGATAGACGTCATCGACCACGACAATTTTGGCTACGAAACGCAGGCGGGCGACGCCATGCGAGGGGCTTTCGACTGGGAAATGTACTACAAACGGATCCCCATCCCTCCGCAGCTGCAGAAGCACGACCAAAGTGAGCCGTTCGAGTGAGTGGAGTTATTTTAGACACATCTCACAGTGTTTTTTTTCATAGAAATATTCTTCACAATTATCCGATTATGTCACAAATGCATACATCTGTGGGACAAGTGGGGGTGGCGGCCTTTCATCTGGGTTTTCTGTCAGCTTTTCTCTATTCAAGTACACAGTTACACCTGCATGGTGCACGGCTGCAAAAGAAGCTCACATCAGAAGATGAATCCTTTTACATTTATCCTTTTCAAAAGTGCATTGAGCTTTTTTTAGGTTTTTGGAAAAGGATAAATGCTAAAATGCTGTTTTTTGTTTAAAGAAATAGAGAGGTAAAAATCCCTGCTGCTTATTAATGTAATTTGCTGCAGCTTGTCAGTAAATCAGCTGAAAGCTCAGTAAACAGAACATGGATTTATGGGGAGGTTTCTGCTTTCTTTACATTTTTGCACTCAAAGTTGTTCAAACTAACAACTTCAAGCTCCTTATTTCATGTACTTTAATATATTATGAGGTACTGTTCTAACTTGGAGTCAGACTAATCAGAAATATGTAAATTTGTTTTGATCATTACTGAGTGCAGTTTGGGATTTCTCAGACATTTTAGAAGGAGTTTGCCGAAGTTTTTGTAGGTCACCACAGCTACGCTTTACAGGTCTAAAAACAGCAGTGATGTCATCTCTGTCTATTTATGACATCCATACATCCATCCATACATTCATCCAGACATCCATCTATACATACATACATAGAGTTTTAGGTCTTCTCTAAAGTAAAGAGTGGATGAAAAACCACCATCTTTATTAAATATCTCCAATGATTGCTTTAAATTCAGAAGAGCAGCAACTCTATGTATTGCATCAACCATCATATAACCCCTTAATTAGTAAAACCTAGACAAATAGCTGGAGCTTGAGAGTCAGCTCATGTTATTCCATAGTACTTCTTATCTTATAGACTCCAGTGTTGTGCTCTGTCAGGTTACGGGACTTATTAATATATGATCAATATGTAAGATTCACCTGACCATCTGGGAGGGAACGTTCATTACCCTACACACAGTTTATAAGAACCTTTATGTAGTCCGAATTATTGTAGTTGACCAGCTTATCCTGTAAAGGAAACCCATACTGCATGTTTTCTCCACTTGTTCATTGTGTCTCTCTCTTTGGTTTGCTACATCCTTAAGTTTTAGAAATGTCTTTGTAACTCTTTCCTTTCAATTGATCTGTTCTACTTTTTTGAGTTATTTGCTCTTGATATTTTTCACCCATTCAAGTGGTTATTTTCAAAGTATTTCTTATAGCTGCAGGTCAGGTATCAAGTTGGGTTTTACTTGTATGTTTAGTTTAATTTATTCATTCGTGATTCAAAGGGTGGCAATCATTTATCATTTGAAACATTTGAGTGTGACAGAAAAGCAAAAAGAATAAAATCTGGAAGGGGACAAACACTTTTTTGGTTGAGAACAAATCATTTACACTACAAAACTGAATTGACAGAAAATATACTGCCTTAAGTCTTACTTCCAAAAAAGTTATTATTATTTTGTTATTATTTGTCATGTACTTCTCAGTGAAAACTTTTTGCTGTAGAGTCATTCTTCGGCATCGCCCTTTGAGCAACGGCAACCAGAGCAAATAAGCTCAACGTTGCAGTTTTCCCAGGCCAAATAACTGCACGTGATGCCAGACACTCTATTTGAGTGATCATTTGTCTTGACCATTTGGATGCCAGAGACTATTTAAAAATACTGTAGGTATCATCAGGCAGAGGGGTCTGTGCAGGAAGATAAGAAACCAAAGAAGAAATAAGCTGCAGAACAATCAGAATCAATCCTCATTTCTTGAATTAGTCTGCTCTTCTTGCTCAATGAAATGACCTTCATCAGTGCAAATTCAATTTGACTCACAAAGATTTCATTTTCTTTCTGATTGACATTGCTGCTGCAGAAAATGAGGCTCAGTGGGATGGCAAATCCATCATGGAGGTGTGTGCTTGTGTGCTTGTGTGCTTGTGTGTGTTAAAATGCTTGTGAGGATGATTTTATCCATCTCCTTGTCTGTCATTGACTATTTAGTCAATGTAAGCACCTGTTGTTTCCATTTTCTGCCTTCTCTTTTTCTCATCTGTTCCTTAGCAATGAATTTAAGCTTCTGGTCTTCCTTCAAGGTCAACATACTGAAATAACGAATAATTAATCCTAAATTGTGAGCAGCAATATTAATGGCCCATTGACTTGGATTTTTCCTCCATCTAAAGAAACTGATACTCTGTCCCAGACAATAGTTCTGTCACCAGAAGGGTTTTAGACCAGCGGACCTTTAATTAAACCAGTGAAAATTGGTCCAAATGTAGCCAGTAACCAAGCATTACTTTCATTTTCTGTTCCCATCTTCAGGGCAGTTTCTGTCAGTGTTAAGATATTCAGATCTTTTCTTTTGGTTTTTGGTTTGTTTTTTTGTTTTTTCATTCGTTTACATTTTTAAATTTTTATAACCTTTCATTTCTTTTTTTTAATCACCATTGCAATTTTGTTATGTTCCACCTACATAGTGACAAACAATTTTATGTCTTATTTTTTTCCAACTTCTGTTAAATTTTTGGGGGGATTATGAATTTTGGATTTGGTCTGTAGGCACTTTTTTTCATAAAGTGTTTCATAAAGTGAAAACTGTTTGAATATATATATATATATATATATATATATATATATATATATATATATACACACACACATTTGTACTTGGAGAAGTACTTAGACTTCCCCAAGTACTACAGTGTCTAAACAGAACCCCATGAACTGCACATAAATTTCCTTTATTTTCCCTTAAGTTGGTCTTTTACCAGAGCCTTGGAAATGTCAGCTGAACCTTATTAAATAAATAATGTTTATCTAAAAATATTTCATAAACAATGACCTTGTGGATAATGTAGCTTGAACAAATATTGCTCGTCTTCTTTTTATATAATCTCTGACCATTAGTTTCTATACTGCTTTACACAATGCAGTCACTTAGCAACACGCGATCAGCACTGAGAGTGGTGACAGGAGGTCGACTCATTACCATTTTAGATGAAGGGAAATACAGTTACGGGCATTTTGTGTGGTTTTGAGAAGTGGCTTGTTATTTTCTAACAGATGGAAATTATGATGTTATCTGGTGTTTATATAGTCAACTGTTATATTTACATAAATGTGCTAAAACCTTTTTTTACAAAGGGCACTTGATGAAGTTGTTTTTGTGAAAAGCGGCACAAGAAGTAACAACTATGTTTACTGTGTAAAATAAGTCTTCAATAAAATATTACCGTTTCTTAAATGTAATATTTATTTTAGTTATAAAAAGTTATAAAAGTTGAAACTTGCTTTTCGGACTCAAAGTTTCCACTGTGTGAGATTTTCTCATTTTTATTAAGACTTGCTAATTTCCTGAAGCTTATATACTTTAGAAATTTTCTATATTTACAGTATAACTAAACATGTTCATATTAGTCATCATGTTGCACATGGTTAAAATAAACTACCTTGTGAGCAGTAATGTCCCCCAAAGAAACTGTGTTTGCTTCTGCAAAACTCTTGGGAGGTGAAGTGTGTTTTTTTTTTTTCTTTCCCCTCCGGTGAGCAAGAGCTAACAATCTCCACCCTGCAAATCAGTGTCCACACAGTGTCTCTGCAATGCCTCTGCTAGCCTCACACACGCCGCTGAACATGACCACACGGTTCACACACAACGTACCACTCCTCCTTGTTTCCCCTTGCAGCCGGCGTTGTTTACCCTTTGTCGCCCGATGATGAGGAAAGTCTGTCCGGTTGTGTTTCAGTCTCGAGGGACGATATGTGTCTCTGATACCATCATGTTTGATTTAGGTTTCTTTCACTGGACAAACAAAAGCTGACTGACTCTCTGTTATGCTGCCTTTCAATTAATGGGGAAAATATCTAAGGATTTGTAGCAAGATGAGAGAAAATATGCAATTTGGCCCTAACAGTGAGGTGTCTGTAACATGTATACAGATGTTTTGTTCAAAACACACACAGGGAGGAAAGGATGGATAAATTGGAAAATAAACAGCGTTTCGGAAATAACCTCACACATGTAGGCGAGACCGATGTAACAGATCGTGGTCTTGGTAAAGGCAGATCTCATCAGTCTTCAGCTTCTGTCTCATTTTTCAATGAACAGACTCATCTCGGCAGAAAATTAGCTCTCCTGAATGGCACCACGGGTCAAATGTGAAGATGTTGAGAACATTCTGTGCCTGGAAAAAAAGAGACTGTTCTCACTGTGCATACATTTGAAGAACATTGACTATTATTGGTTCCAGGTCTTTTTAATTCCGTGTTACTGAGTCACACCTAATGGTCTTACTTCTGAACATGAGTTGTTAACATGAGCAGCACTTCTTTTTAAAGTTGTTTTTGTGAAAAGCGGCACAAGAAGAAGTAACTAACCCTAATAAATAGTTTTTAATTACATTTAATATGAATTAAAAGATCCACAATTTCTACTTAAATCATTCCGTTACATAATACCTTCTATCTAAATGTGCATAGTTTTAGGTTTTTATGGATATCCTGGGATGCTAAGACTGTTTTCCTTTCCATTTGCCACATAAGTTGTGTATGTATATAGGGTGTATACATACAGGTCCTTCTCAAAAAATTAGCATATTGTGATAAAGTTGATTATTTTCCATAATGTAATGATAAAAATTTAACTGTCATATATTTTAGATTCATTGCACACCAACAGAAATATTTCAGGTCTTTTATTTTTTTAATACTGATGATTTTGGCATACAGCTCATGAAAACCCAAAATACCTATCTCAAAAAATTAGCATATCATGAAAGGTTCTCTGAACGAGCAATTAACATAATCATCTGAATCAACAAAGTAACTCTAAACACCTGCAAAAGATTCCTGAGGCTTTTAAAAACTCCCAGCCTGGTTCATTACTCAAAACCGCAACCATGGGTACGACTGCTGACCTGACTGCTGTCCAGAAGGTCATCATTGACTCCCTCAAGCAAGAGGGTAAGACACAGAAAGACATTTCTGAACAAATAGGCTGTTCCCAGAGTCTGCATCAAGTCACCTCAGTGGGAAGGAAAAGGTGTGGCAGAAAGCGCTGCACAACGAGAAGAGGTGACCAGGCCCTGAGGAAGATTGTGGAGAAGGACCGATTCCAGACCTTGGGGGACCAGCGGAAGCAGTGGACTGAGTCTGGAGCAGAAACATCCAGAGCCACTGTTGAATATTGTTTTCATGTTGACTTCCTGTTATGGGCGGAGCTTTTGCGCAGGTGACACCGTTTTCTAATAAAAGGCCACAGGTTGCTCTGGTGAGCGCTGCACTCAGGCCAAACGCATCTGAAGGCTCTGTTGATTGTTTTCCTCCGTCTCTCCACGGCATTTCCAGCCCTTTACTAATGGCAGCTTCTACAGCCACTGTGCAGAGGCGTGTCCAGGAAAGGGGCTACAGGTGCTGCATTCCCCAGGTCAAGCCACTTTTGAACCAGAAACAGCAGCAAAAGCGCATGACCTGGGCTTCAGAGTAGCAGCACTGGACTGTTGCTCAGTGGTCCAAAGTACTTTTTTCGGATGAAAGCAAATCTTGCATGTCATTCGGAAATCAAAGTGCCAGAGTCTGGAGGAAGACTGGGGAGAAGGAAATGCCAGAAGTCCAGTGTCAAGTCCCCTCAGTCAGTGATGGTCTGGGGAGCCATGTCAGCTGCTGATGTTGGTCCACTGTGTTTTATCAAGGCCAGGGTCAATGCAGCAGCTGTCAGGAGATTTTGAAGCACTTCATGCTTCCATCTGCTGAAAAACTTTATGGAGATGAAGATTTAATTTTTCAACATGACCTGGTACCTGCTCACAAGGCCAAAACCACTGGTATTACTGACCATGGTATTACTATGCTCAGTTGGCCAGACAACTCTCCTGACCTGAACCCGACAGAGAATTTGTGGGATATTGTGAAGAGAAAGTTGAGATACGCAAGAATCCGGATGAGCCTTAAGACTCATCCAGAGTCTTAAGCTCCATGCCTCCATGCCATGCCGCATTGAAGGCTGCAAAAGGATTCCTGACTATGTATTGAGCGCATAACTGAGCATAATTATTTGAAGGTTGACTTTTTTTGGTATTAAAACACTTTTCTTTTATTGGTCTGATGAAATATGCTAATTTTTTGAGACAGGCACTTTGGGTTGTCATGAGCTGTGTGCCAAAATCATCAGTATTAAAGCAATAAAGACCTAAAATATTTCAGTTGGTGTGCAATGAATCTAAAATATACAACAATTTAATTTTTTTCATTGCATGATGGAAAATAATGAACTTTATCACAATATGCCAATTTCTTTAGAAGGACCTGTATACACTCGGGTATATTGGGGAGCTGAAATCTGCCAATACTTGAGGTGCCCTCTGAAAATGCTGTAGACTACTGTGATTGCTCAAGCACAAAATATACTTTAAAATGCATTCATATGATCAGTGGAAACTGTGTGAGCACTACTGCAGAAGCCAACAGTTTCCCTCATCTTCTCTTGAAATAATAGTTAGCACCGAGGAAAATGAATGGTGCAAATCAAGTAGTATAGCGTCTAGGTTAGCGGTTCTCAATGTGGCCGGTGTTCAGAGGACGGCAGGGGGCGCTGGCGGACATTTTTACAAAGGGTGTCACTGGGATGCCTTTGGGAGGCGTTTGGTGAAAAGTAAAATGTACACCTTAAATGCACCAGTTTAGACTTTGAACAACTTGCTAAAACTGTATTTCGTAACATTAAATCATGCTTGGCTGCAATGGTATCGATGGCAGCTCTTCTTCTATTCAGTGTTTGTAGCTTCTTGGCGCAGCTTCGTTCTCGCCGCATCAGTTCAGCTTCACACCAGCTGATTACGTTCACTTTGTCTGGTGTCTGATTTTCAAATATTTTATGTTTTATTGAGGATTTTTGTACATATCTTTTGGCAGTTCTGTGATCATGTCAAAGCAGCAACCTATATTAAAAAGTGTTTTATTTCCATTTGAAACCTGCCCGCTTCCATGGAAGGACAACAAAAAATAGCTCTTATAAACATAATGGCTAAAATCACCATACCCTCACTTTGTATCCCTCTGAAAAATGAACCCATTTAAATAAATAAATCCCTCCATGTGTGATAGTGAGCGTCCATTGTATAGCGTTAACACCAGTGCTGTAGGTGGTCCGGTATGAAACTGGAGTGATAGAACAACACAGCACTTTTAAATTTCAATAATCAGAATACCGAAATTGTTTCTGTTGTTTTAAGTTTTAAAAGGTTTATGTCAGTCTGCCTTTTCCCCATCAATACGTTTCCCGAACGCTGCGCACCATAGGGGGTTAAAAAAAAAAAAAACTATGCGCACATTGCGCAAAACTCTGAAACAGGAGAAGCGGACATAAAACGGAGCGACAAACTGTGAATTATGGCATAAAAACAGAGAATTGGATGCTGACCAGTGAAAAATCAACACATCATGTGAAACACATGACGATTAGGCGGTGCAGCAGACTGAGTGAATATTACTGATGGTCAATAAACGATCAAATAAATCTAGCAACAGGAAAGAAACTAAAGTGGGCATAGCAATAAACCAAGAGAGGATAATATTAATCAAAGGAAACTAAATAGAAATGAATGAAGAACAAAATGCAAGAATAAACTAAGAAACTAAAGTAAATACAGAGGAATAAACT
>CAEGAF010004329.1:0-14153 GCA_903067075.1 Micropoecilia bifurca
TGTACATTTTATAGATTTAATGTTGAATTTATATTTATATGAAGAGAAATGTGTTTTTAGAGATGCTTAAAATGAATATCATTTGGTAATATATTATGTTGAAGATTCTGTTAAGTTTGTCAAAGTTTGTTTGTGTGTATGTATTTTGTTTTACCATGGTTCTTGGTGGGTTTGTGAATTGGAACAGCCAGGGACTATAAAAGGCTGCATGTTAACATGAAGGGTTGTTGCTCCTGGTTGCTCCGGGTTGTTGCTTCTGGAGTGTGGTTGCTCCTGGTTGTTACTGGTGTGTTGCTGCCATGACCCCAGGCCACTGGAAGCAGGGTCTTGTATTGGTAAATGTTTCTAAATGGATGCTTTAAAATTGCAATCAGTATTTCTTAGATGCATTTAATCAAAAGAGGAGCACAACAAATCTGTGCTAGTTTAAAGGGGGTGAATGATAAAGATAAAGTTATTCTGGATATTTTTTGGCAGATATAACATTTTAGCAACTGTAACAACTAACCTGTCATTTAGTTATAATACCAATTAAATCTGCCTCTGTGATGGAAAACATCAGTTTTAATGCCCTTTTATCTTCTTTTGGGCTAGAAACAGCTTGTAAGTTAACAAGTGATTCTTTGGCGGATCTTCTGACTTTTGAAGTATTTGTCTGTTCTGCTCATATCAGTTAGCTTTCTTCCAAGAAAACAGAGCCTTAAAAGGGTTGCTGGTTGGAATCCCAGCTTTGTCTGTCTCAGTCATTGAGTCCATGTGACACTTGACCCGTCTTGGTGCTGGTGGTGGTCAAGGGGCCTGGTGGTGCCGGTCAGTAGAGCCTGCAGCTGTGCATATCTTTTGATTTTTCAAAAGACATTTTAAAGAAAAAAATTGCTTTTTTGACTTTTTTTAATTATCTAACCTCCTTTCCTATTAAAAATGTGGGGAAAGATATATTTTTTCTCCACATTTCAGACATCTGTGTGAGTCTGTGGGGGTGGGCACCATAGGGCACATGTATGTAGTAAACCTAAATGTTAGATTGCTTTTCTTATCCTTCCTTCATGGACTTCCTTAATGAACCTCTCCCTGGTGTGTCCTGTGCTTTGCTCCTGGCAGGAGGTGAAGTACTTCCAGTTTCCTGGTGAACTCCTCATGAGGATGCTGAAGATGCTCATTTTGCCGCTTGTCGTGTCCAGGTACCTGCATTCACAGCCCCGTCAAACCTGTCCACAACTCTGCAGTGGCCAGAATCAATACCTATGGGTTGCAACTTTTTCACATTGTGTCAAAAATTGCTTAGGCATTTTCTATGAATTTTATGTGGTAAACCATAACAATTTAACACATAATGATTCAAGTTGGATGGAAATAGTCTGCAAATTTTTGCTTTCAAGTCTGGCCATACAAATCAATTTGGATAAATATTTGATTGTGCAGAAAGGTAAAGTAAGGAAAGCATCCCCACAGCATGATCCTACCACCACCAAGCTTCACTATGGTTTCATCGTGGTTCAGATTTTGAGCTTATGTCCCATGTGAGATTTTGTGTGAAAGCTAAAAAGTTAAGTTTTGTTCTAATCTGACCTGAGCACCTGTTCCTCTTCAACAAACTGCAATAAGAATTTCATCTGATTTTTGTCTGTTTCCTTTCATTTGACATCAAGAATTAAGGAGTAGACCAGACTGTAAAACATTTGAGTTGAATGTAGTTGTGTCGACTATCTTCTACTCTTTAAGTCAAATAAATTTAGTGAGTTTTAGATTTTGAACCTAAGTGTGTGTGTAAGATAAACTTACAGCAGTAAGTTTTGTTAACTTTTTATTAATTTTGTCAAACCTACAAGAGTTGAATAAACCAGAGTTTTTATGTTAGCACATTAAACAACTGAAAGAAGAAAAACACAGCAGTGGAGACTATTTCCCAGAATGCTTAGAGATATGTTTTTGTATCGTGAGATTGATATGACTCTTGTGTTTTATGAAAGAAAATGTTCAATTTAATGGAACACTTGAGGATAAATGTCCTATTCACACTAAATATTTCATATCAGAATTCATTGTGATGTTTAATAAAATTTATTATCAGATCACAAAATGTCTTCATGCAATTTGAAACAAGAACTTTAACTATCCTAAATTAAACTAAGTAGTTATTTTTACTGTATTTTATTGTGAGTAAAAATAATAGAAAAATGTGTTCTTTAACCAAGTGAGGACAGTTTTTTTCTTGTGTATTATGAAATAATTATTTGGATTAAATTGCAGCATTAAGATTAATGAGCTTAAAAAAATGCTTAGACAATTTGTCTCTTGTTGTTAGGTCAGCTTTATGAACATTTTTCTTGTTTTCTTGTTAACTTAAATTGCATTATTAAGGCAGCAGATAAACTTTCAATTTCAAGTTAAACCACCTTCAAATGTTTCACAGTGCACTATTAGTTATTGTTGATAGATCTCCTGTCTCTGTGTAGCTCCTTCAGTTTTACCTTGTGGTCGCTTCTTTAATTAATCCTCCTCTTGCTTGGCATGTTAACTAGGATAGATGGCCATGGGGTCCAATAACAAAACCAGCTGCGTTAAAGCAGTTGTGTTTTGTTTTTTATCTAAAGTTTCACCAGATGGTTACAGATGCAGTTGGCTGTTTCTTTTTGGTTTATTCAGCAGAATGTTTTATTATAATTTAAAATGCTCCTGTTTAGTTGCATAACAAAATAATAATTTAATGTAGTTGCAATATTGTACATGTTGAAGCAAAGAAACTCTTAGATGTGTTCAAATATTTATTAATATATTGAAAAGATGACATGAGGGATTTAACCCTGGAATGAATTGTTTGCATGAACTCCACTTTACAACAACAAGGCATATATGTATGTAGGTCTTCATGTATTGCTTATGAAAGTACATTTTCTGTTCACAAATAACATAATGCTTTATTATTTACAGAAGAATGTTACAAATGCATGTTATAAAAGTAGCAGCCTGTTGACTGAATACATAAGTTGCTGTTGTTCTGTGGTCTGATCCCAGTACAGGGACTAAAGGACTAAAGGAACAGACAGAGCAGCATTAATAATCAAGTACCACTGAATCGTGACAGGAAAAATATTGTAAACCAACAACACACGACTTTTGTTTCTTAGTGAAACACAACAATTGTCCTTCTCCTTTATATGATAATCAAAGCTAGAGTCTGAGCTCACAGTTTATAATTCCTTTCTGTTGATAGAAATGTGATTCATGTCTCAGTGCAAAAATACTTAATTACAGCCTTGATTCTATGGAAATCTAACTTTTGCATTCAGTAATAAAACCTGGCAATCTGTGCCATTATTATCATTACTATCACCAACAATGTTTCAAATGTCTCCCATTCAAGTTTTTTCAAAGCAACAACAGTAGGTCTGCATTTTAAAGCACCTAACAGTCAGATACTGATTCAGATGTTCATAAAGAGGATCGCTAAACAGAACCCAAGAAAAAGATCCACTGGAAATTCTACAAAATCTAATCACTTCAGTTCAGTCATGAAAGAAACATTAAAGTCTCGCTCTGAGTGAACCCACACAGCAGGAATGTTGGAGCAATGCAAAAACCAGACAACAGGGGAAAAAAAAGAAAGAAAAAGCACGTCTCATTCTTCTGTTACTCAGATGTCAGATGTTTTAGGTTTTTGCTAATATGTGAATTTGTCCCGAATGAGAAACTTATTGATTCACTGGAGTGGGTTAACGCAGCGATTTCAGTCACACTGGCTGCTTTCCCATTATCCATAGGTTTGCACTAATTGAAATTACGACAATCAAATGCCACATATATAGCTGCTCCCAAGTTGGTGGGGCTTGTCTCTACAACCAGTGAATAAGGCACCAACGTCTGGTCTGATTGGCTGATAGATGATGAGGGCTGGATGAATTCTGAATATATATTATATAACTGTTTACTGCTGCTATGATTTTAATGGCTTATTGTGTGAAGGAGCTTATTCATGTGTGATTTTAATTACATTTTTTATTCATCTTGAAGAAGAACCACAATTGGAAAATCGTGTTTTTTTTCAACATCAGCAGAATATAGAAAAAGATTTGAGGATATTTTGTAATGGAAACACAGTTGCTGTGACTGGAGGCAGACCTGAAAGGGAAATTCAGCAGAGATTTAAAAACAAAAACAAATGGTGGTGGAGGATTTACCTGGTCTAGGTTATCCAATCAAAGTTGTAAAGCTAACAGGATAAGGTCATGTGTCATGCAATTTTTTCATCTGGATTGTTTGAATTGGAGGCAGAACTTTGAGTGACATCATGGAAAAGTCTAAGGAAATCGGACAAGATATTTGGTATAGAATTATGGACCTTCACTGTCTGGTTCAGCCTTCAATACCACTGAAGGTTCCACATATAGATGTTCAAACTGAAGCAAAAACACTATTGGATGATGTAGTCCTCATAGTGTTAAGGATGGAAATGTGTTCTGAGTCACAGAGTGTGAAAATGCGAAATGTGTGAATCATCCACAATGAAGTCGATAGAAAACTTTACTTTTCATAATCAGAGAACTAAACAACCTTAGCTGACCTCTTGTCCTTGCAAATCAGCTGATGTCCCCAGGATTTCCTACTTCATGTTTGAGTCCAACACTGAACCCCGTTGACAAACACACAAAAAAACCTTTGACCAAACATTTGATTACAGATTATGTATAACATGAACAAATAAAAAAATATCCAACTCTTCTTTCTTGCAGCTTGATGTCTGGACTGGCAGCTCTCGATGCCAAGTGCTCCAGCCGGCTCGGCCTGATCACCGTGTCGTATTATCTCTGGACCACGTTTGTGGCCGTGATTGTGGGGATCATGATGGTGTCTATCATCCACCCGGGCGGAGCGGCCCAGAAGGAGGACTCTGAGGACAGCGGGAAGCACATTATGAGTTCTGCCGACGCTCTGCTGGATCTAATCCGGTAAGACGCCAACAGTCTGAGCTCTAGAATGACATCACGGGCCAATGGGAGAGCAGAGATGCAGACTTGACAGCATCAGAACCGAAGAGGTGCTTTTTGCTCCGTTATTCCAACGGGGTGACAGGCCCTGCTGGTGGTGTGTGATTGATTCACATTAGCAGGAGGAACACAAGCAGGGAACAAGTAATGCTCGTCAGAGCAGAGGCAAATCAGTGTTCTCAAAGCAAAAAAAGTACAAGCAGCATGCAGGCTGCTGTGGTGAGCTTCATATTGATACTGACGGGAGAACTGTCTCCACGTCTTATTCGGAGGACAAAACCTCCGGAATGAGTGTTTAAGGGAATGAAACGTGGGCACTGACTGAATGGGTCTGAGTACACATTTCTAGAGACCTGGTGGATTCAGTCCTAAGGCAGCTACTGCAAATATGACGTCTACAGTTATTTATTGGGACAACTGCGGTTCAGTGGAAGAATTCAGACATTTGTCAGTTTGATTCATTTTTCCTCCCCTGGCACTTATAGAGGTAGGTTCTTATCCACCAGTTACCTATCTACACACAGCCACCTGAACAACGAACTAGGAAGAAGAACTGTTCTGCTCTCCTATCATTTGAACTAAAGAAATCTGAGCATTCAGTACATTGTGATAAATTTACAAAGTCTGGAAAAACTGCTAGATTTTAATTGTTCCATACCAGCACTGTGGAATAGAATAGAATAGAATAGAATAGAATAGAATAGAATAGAATAGTTATTGATCACCAGGGGGAAATTGATTATTTGTTGACAAACCACTCCATCTAGGGTATTAAATATCAATCATACAAATATAAGAGATATATGCTAAGAGTGATGAGGTAATTTAATGTATAACAAGCATGCACATGCAAATATGTGATCTTTAGATAGTCTATAAATGAGTGCAGAGAAAATTAGAATGAAGTTACTCAGACATTTACACTGTAAAGCCAACTGGCTTACAGGCAGAAATGATTATGTGTGTCATTGCACTATATCCTTACAGTAATAATATTTTGATTTAATTTTTTTTGTTTGTTTTTCTAATATATATGAAAAGCGAAACAATAATGATGATTTGGGTAAAATCCCAGTTTGGACTCTTTCTGCATTGGCTTTGAGAGTCTTTTCTCTTTTCTCTGGATGTTCTGGTTCTATCAGATGTGTTCAACTCACTGCATAAAAAGTAACTGTAATTTGGTGCAGCTCACAAGAATCATTTCTTCTTTTTTGCCTCTGATGTATAATTCTTTAGAAGTGCAGTCGCTAACCCAGATCCAAATGTGTTCTTAAACCATCTCTTTTATGGAGAAATCCTAAAATGCACAATAACCGTGGAGGGTGAAATCTATCGGGTCAGATGATCTCTAAACAATCTCTGGAAACTTCCACAGGGTTAAAAAACAAAAGTCTGGATGTTTATCCACTAATTAATGAGTCGGCCTCTCCAGGCTCTGAGCTTCTAATGGATATTTCTCAGGTTTTGGAGGCAAATTTGACTCAACACAACATGAACGTTTGAAACTAATAATGTTCAAGCTGAATGAGCCTCTACTCACAGACCAGTTAGCATTAGCTGCTGTTTAGTCACTGTTTCTCTGGCATGTTCAACACCTCGTCTTCTACATTCATCTTTCTTTGTCAGGCTGACAAGGATGACCAACATGTCAATATGGCCCAGTTCATGCATATGCTGTTATCTCCTCTGCTCCCTACTCACGATGTAAAACCATAACAAACCATGATAGTGTCCTTCAAACCAAAATCTTGAGTCTGTTAAAAACTCCTGGTTCATTATGAAAAACAGGAAGTCTGGTGAGTTTTCAACCCTCTCAGCTGATTTTATCAGCCAAACTATTTCTACCTGAGGGAATTTCACCCAACACGGAGTAGAAACAAGGAAGATGAAGGCCATTGCTTCCTTCCACCAGAAAAGTTAGCTATATGGATTTGATCATCTTACCAAAGGATCATGGGAGCCTCATTGACCAAATCCCTGACAGTACTTGCTTGTGTTACTGCTTCAGTTGCCACATCAGAGATTGTCCCTAAATATCTTTTATATTGTCTTACATTAATCTGTTTGAGCTCACCATCAATACAGCAGTAAAGATTAAGGACGGCTGTCAGAGGCATGTAAGGAAAAATCCATGAGGGCATTACTGTCCATCTGCAGTGTGCTTAAAAACACATGGATATACCACAAGGCAGATGGAGCTGCATGTTGATGGAGCATGGGATCATATTTTGAGTTACTGTTGGCAGTAAAAACCAGCTTGTTTCTAATAAGATTCTTTTGAATTAACAGAAGAAATACGGGTCACTCACTATGCATGGAATTATGTTTGATGCACACATGAATACCATCCATCCATCCATCCATTTTCTTGCACCCTTGTCCCTTAGTGGGGTCGGGAGTTGCTGGTGCCTATCTCCAGCTGGCGTTCNGCAGGGCAACACAGAGACACACAGGACAAACAACCATGCACACACACACACTCACACCTAGGGCCAATTTAGACAGACCAATTAACCTGATAGTAATTTTAAAAAATTGCACTTTGTTGATAATACTGATAAATGAAACACTTATAGCAACCTGTTTAAGAAAATTGATAAAATAAAATAAATATTCACTACAATGACAAAATTATTCACTTCTCTGCCTTCAAACTTGCACAACCTCAGGTGACATTCTTAATATTTAGGGTTGAATTTGATGTTGGCCCATCCATCCCTAAGGTTTAGAAGTTTATTCATGAGAATATCTGACCAATCTGTCAGATCAGACACTGATGCTGGACGAGAGGGCCTCCATTTGAAATGATCCAGAAGGTAATTTGTCAGAGTAAGGTTCAAACCCTGAGCAGGCTGGTGTGCAGTCATGATGAGACAGGAAGGGGCCTTCCTTAAACTGTTCCCTTGATGATGAGAGCAAGATGTCTCAGAATGTTGAAGTATTGAAGGTTCCTTTTTCCTGAAACCTCTAAAAAACTCATAATCCTCCCTCTGAACCAAATTTTACACTTGACACAGCACACTCAGTCATACTGTTCTCCTACCCATCCATCTGCCTGCCAGACAGGTGAAATGTCTCCAGTGCTTTAAAGTATAGCTGACATAACTAACAATTGACTGTGAAATATTTATAATAAATATTTATAATAAACTAAAACTGAAAAAATTGGAAAGTGTATATATAAATTACATTATATATTATATAACAACTTCAGCTGCAGCATGCAACTAAACACTAAAGGAAATGTTTATTCAAGAGTGATTTGGATTGCCTGACACCAACTGAACATAATCTACAAAGGTTTGGAGCACAAAACTGTTTGCCATAAATATAAACCGTAAAAAAGATCAACATAATAAAACAGACTTCACTACAAAGAGAACCAAGTTGCTTTAGGGTTTGTTTGTTTTTTACATCTGTCTTTCTTTTTCATTCGTTACAGAAATATGTTCCCATCAAATCTGGTCCAGGCCACTTTTCAGCAGGTAAGATATGACAGAGAGTTATTTAAAGGTACAGGACAGTTTATCAGAATTAATAGAAATATATGGGACTAAAAGGAACTTAAACTGGAATATGAAACACTATTGGGTGACTTATAACCGGGATTTTAAATACTGATGGGGATAAAACAGAAAATTCTTGGCTAAAACAACCAGGTTACATCTAATCATACATACCTGACTCTAAAGGTCAAAAGGGAAGAGGCACATCATCAGTCCATTACAGGAACATCTTACGGAAATGTGTCTCCAGGCTGTCCATAGCACCATTTAAGTAATGATGTCAAGGGTTGAAAAATATTTTATTGGGGCCTGCTATGCAATGCATGTGGCAGGAACCTACTGTTCTACACCCATTAAGCAGTCTCTTTATTAATTTATTTTTCTTATGTCACCGTTAATGAGGCCCGAACAGCTGCGTGCACCCCCACAAAAGTGGCATCAAAACATTCAGCTTGATCCCGAGAAGGGAGCTATTACTTTTAGTGGGATTCTGAGTTAAAATTACTACATAAATTGAGAAAAACAAGAAAAATCAAGGCTGAGTGTCTCACAGAATCACTAACCTTGCTCTCTGAAACATACACACAGCACATTGGAGGTCTGACTCCAAAACTCATTTTAACTACCCCTCACAGGTACAAATATCGGCCTATTGATCTCAAAGTTGGTCATGACATAGATACACATGCCTGCTCTCGTAAAATGTTTTCAAAATTCTGCTAGAGTTTATGTTTTTTTTGTCAGGGTCTTTGAGACTGACGCTGGGTGTCACACGTATAGAAACTCTGTCTCCAGCATACTGTCTGACAGAGAGAGCCAGCCCAGGTGGAAATAATTAATTGCCATAGAAACGGGTCCCAGACAGAGGCAGTGAGTAGTCTCACAAACAGGCGAGACAGGTCTTGCAATGCATTGTGGGAAGAATAAATATTTCCTGACTATTCATATTTTGCTTACATAAAATTATTATTTATCTGAATTTTTGAGTGTGAATTAAAATCCTTAGTATGAAGGTTGAGAATTTTCTGTGGTAGTTTGAAGTAAATCTGCTAAAATTCTAAAGAATGACTTAAAACTAAAGCTCTACTTACAACCTCTGATGAAAAGCAATGTTTTTAATTCAGCTATTTGTCAAAATATCACCTTAATTTCCAGTTCATTCCAGTCGGAATGCTTAAGAGAATGTCCCAGAAATCCATATGTATGTTCTGGTTAAAAAAATCTTAACACAATTTATTCAACCTCTTGAAATGTGTCACTGTCTCCCCTGACAACAGTACCAAACACGGAGCCAGCTCATCGTGAAGCCAAAACCAACGGTGAGTCAGGCCCAGTCAGAGTCCACCACGCGGCGGCCGCTCATCTATGGCATCCAGGATGATAACAGCACTGACATCCAGAACTTTGCTCTTGACCTCACCCCTCCTCCGGATGTGCTGGTGCGCACTCGTGAAGGAACAAGTGACGGAATGAACGTCCTTGGGATTGTTATCTTCTCAGCCACCATGGGTACGTGTTCCAACTGTGCTTGAAATTTGGAACCATTTCAGAATGTTATGCTTTTGACATCTCATTATCTTGACAGGCATCATGTTAGGAAGAATGGGCCCCAATGGAAGCGCCTTGGTCAACTTCTGCCAAAGTCTCAATGAAGCGGTTCTTAGAATTGTGGCCATTGTCATATGGTGAGGAGCTTTAATGACACTTAAATGTACCGTTAAGTACTTAATGGTACATTATACTTATGTGTACTACTTACACATATAAGTATAAGTTCTGTTGAACCTTGTTACATATTGTTCTAACAAGCTACATATTGTTGAAGCTTGTTATATTTGTTGAAACTCTCGCTATGCTCAGTTTATTATGAGACAGATAATCTGTGAAAAAATGTAGCTCCTCTGTCTTCTCCCAGTACTCCCATTTCTAACTAGAAACAACCAATCAGAGTTAGGAGGCAGGTCTTAGCGCTCCCAGTTATGCACGTCATCAAAACGTGCCATGAATGGTAAGCAAGGCCACCAATGACGGCAGATAAACGGTTTTCTTGTAATGGTAAGTTGTTTCTCTGCCATTAGCACATTTAGCAGCACATTCACTAGTGTTTTTGACAGCACTAAAACACTCCCCCTGGCTCTGATTGATTGTTTGTAATCTGAAACAGTGCATTTTCATAGATTATCTGTCTGTCACAACAAGGGGAGAGTTTTAAAATATATATATATAAAAAAATTTATTTTTAATAAAAGTTACATACAGCAGCTTTAAAGCTTCATGTTACAGGAGTACAGAGAAAATTGAACATTGAGATATCGTACTTTCTTTCAATGTTTTGTTTAAATTTCAAAGAAAAAGATTAAACAGATCTAGTGAATAATTCATCAAGGACTTTATTCATAATGGATCTTGACATGAACTGAATTCTATAGAGTCACCTTCAGCGGACATCATAATAGAAACCAAATAGCAACAACTGAGACTAATGGGAAGAAAAGGCAATATTTTCCTCAAATATATAGAATAGAAATATTCTATTGGTTTTCATTATCCATGAAGTCATTGCATTATAAATCTTTGTATGTTGAATAGCTACATGACATGCATTTGTAAACTGGTGGTACAAAAAACTACTCTATCGAGATTTCTTCAGTACATGGAGGACTTAATAAATCAGTGATAAATATTTCATCACACAGTGCAGAAAATGCAAACAAGTTAAACACAAGCTTGGAACAAGATAAAATAAAGGGATAGATATTACTATCTGACCAAAAGATTGCTAACACAAAAGGAGGATGGTGTTTCTTTTAAAAGTGAATGCTTGAGTGTCCTTGTTTACCAAGGTCTATGGTGGCTTGCTCTTGTGAGCAGTGTGTTGGGGACTTGGCAGTGCATTGTGGGACGGATTGGTAAAGCTGCTGTGCATTGTGTTTCAGCGCTACACTCACTAAATGTAGTATGCAGCTGGAGGATTCAGCTCAGGGTCAACATATGACAACAAAAAAAAAAACCTTTTATACACTCATCTGTTTCTTTAGTTGAACCTTAAAGCATTTCTTCCTATTATTGCTGAAAGAGGAAAAAAGGGAAAGTGCATATGGTTGAGCTTTTGCAAAAAATTTCCTTCATGTGCATTCTATCATGTTGCAATGTTAGTGTCATAACCTTGATTGTTAAAATGAAGGTGTTGACTTTGCACTGTGCTACCTAATGCACTGCTGAACCTATTGATAATCACTCACTGCTTATTAAGCACATGTTGCCATAAGCAACATGCCATAAGCAACATGTGTCGGTTTTCCTTAAAAACTGCTTTTAATTATTTGTGGCATAAACTCAGCAAGAAGTCCCGAAGATTCCTCAGAGATTTTCACCCATACCAGCTGCGTTTCCACTTCCCATTGTCACAACCAGTCTAGGGGTTGCTAGATTGCAACATAAAGGATCCATCCTCTTCAGATCTCAACAACCGACACACACAAAGTTGAACAGCTGATAATTATTTATTTTAAAAATATGTATTTTTTTGATGAAGATGCTATAATTGGAGTATTTGGCTTCACAGTGAGCTACAGCCAAAAACAACAAACAAAAAAAAGTGTCTAAATATTAACAAAAACTTACCTAAATGAAAGTAAATAAACCAAAGGAAAAAAACTTACCTTCCTAACTAAGAAAAACATGAGCCACTGAGGAAACATAAACGGCAGCTCCCTCCTACACTCCAGAACTCCGACAGCAGGTGAACCAAGGTAAGAGGAGAAGAGTAGAGGACGAAACACAGGAAGTCTGCTTCAGCAGCTTTTATGTCCGTCACCTCCGAGAAGCAGCTAATTGGATCTCTGTCTTCTTCTTGGAACCAATCAGGCACAGGCACCTGCACATTCATGTTTGTAATTAACTTTACAATGTCAGTCGTAACACAATAAAATTGCACAAACTGAAAGTACAAAAGTAAATTTGCTTATTGGAAACAGCAATTTTAAAAAAACGTGCTTTCCAATGAAATGTTTTTGCGCTAGAATAAGGTGGTTTTTCAGCTGTATCAAAATACATGCATTTCACAAAACTGCAAAGGAAACACTTTTTTAATCACACGAGTCACAAGATAAACAGCCGAATGTTACTACTGGCAGAAAAGATGAAGACGACAGGAAGCAGCTTCCTGGTTTGGTGTGGTTTTTTCAGACATAGAGCAGCTGGCTCCACCAGAGCTCTCACAGATTCACACAGTTCATAAAACGTTGTGTGTTATTTTAACTTCGTCCTGCCAGGTACTTTCCATTTGGCATCGTTTTCCTGGTGGCTGGTAAAATCCTGGAGATGAGTGATCCCTCTGCAATGGGGAAGAAGCTGGGTTTTTATGCCATCACCGTGGTGTTTGGTTTGGTGTTGCACGGCTTGTTCATCCTGCCTGCCATGTACTTCTTCATCACCAAAAAGAGCCCCATTGTTTACATCCGGGGAATCCTGCAAGCCTTGCTTATAGCCCTGGCCACTTCCTCCAGGTAAGTAGCACAATTAGAGACATATGTTCTACATTTATTTCTGGTCATCTTTAAAAGGTTTTCTCTTGATCTTTTCTGTAAAAGGATTTAATCTGACTTTGAATTTTCAATTTTCTAATGACACCTCTTTTCTATCTTCGACAGCTCTGCCACTTTGCCTATAACCTTCAAGTGCCTCTTAGAGAACAATCACATTGACCGACGCATCATCCGATTTGTGCTGCCAGTGGGCGCCACTATCAACATGGACGGCACTGCCCTTTATGAAGCTGTGGCGGCCATCTTCATTGCACAAGTTAACAATTATGAGCTGGATTTTGGCCAGATAATCACTATCAGGTCAGTGATGTTACATTATACCAGCTTTATAACATTCACATGTAATTGGTAGGAGTTTAGAACAATGGTAGGTCCAAAGCGCAAAATCTTTAATAAAGCTTTAATAAATTCAAATTTCCCTCTTTTTCAATCTATTAAATAAAAAATAGAATCAACCATTAGCTTTTCTAAAGGCATAAACACTTAAAGCATTGACACAAAGACTCTTTTTTTGACTGTTTGCCATAAACTGTCCAAACCACTGATTTTGTCAGTGGTTTGATCCACAAACTATATATTTTGATGGCATGTTTAGTCATTATCCACTTGAAGACCCATCTCTTTCTTTAGCCTTAACATCTTGATTGATGTCTTGAAGTGGTACTTTAAGACAAGTCATTTTAATATATATTTTGTATTATAAATAAATAGGAAATGAAATTGAACTTATAGTCAGAGCAGTGGCGCAAAAAGTGGGTATGCAACGTATGCAACGCATAGGGGCGCAGCACCAGAGGGGGGAGGGTTGTTTTCGCATCCACCTGAATAATGAGTAGTTGCACCACTGAGCCAGAGTAATCTGTCAACTAGATGCCACCCTGTGTGATTGCCCCTGTCACGTGAAACGTTCTTTTCTCATGATGTCATCTATTTCACTTTAAGTCCCCTTTTAAGCAAAACTCTTAGATAGCATGAAAATTTTATGAAAGTCTAATAAATTCTAAGAAATGATTATTTGAGCATAAATTGTCCCTAGGTGAGAGTGTGTGTGTGCATGGTTGTTTGTCCTGTGTGTCTCTGTGTTGCCCTGCGACAGACTGGCGACCTGTCCAGGG
>CAEGAF010004341.1:0-18758 GCA_903067075.1 Micropoecilia bifurca
TATTATTAAGAACAGTCAAAGCAAGCTCTCAGGAGATTATTTTATTTCTCTGAACCCAGGTGTCCCATAGAGACAGTTCTGCTCACTCATAGGACGAAAATGCTCTCCACAAATATGCAACTCCACTAACACTCATCGCTCTGCGCTGAACCTGGTCTCACATGCATGACTTTTGAGAGTAATTATAAAACAATGGATCAGACATATTATTAGATGAGTTAGTTGAAAATGCCATTTACAAGCATGGTGTGAACTCTGGAGGACCAGAATTCAAAATTCTTCTAATTAGGAAGAAATATAGAAATTAATAAAAGCTTGATAAATTAATAACCTTCCCAATATAAAATTTAGTAAGTGAATTAATCTGACCTTAAAACCAACAAAAATCAGGGGACTTATTCAGTCATTGATCAGTAAATCAGACATAATTAGATATTTTATTTAAATCTTTGTTATAATTTATCTCTAGCATTTTTGTTGGCATTTTTGTCCATGTGCAGCTGAAGTTTTGGTAGCTTGTTAGCCTAGATGCTAACTTTATATTTGGTATTAACACATTAGCCTAACTGCTAATTGCTTTTTGGTGCTTGGATCAACTCAAGTGTTTCAAAAGGGCAAAGTGACAACCTTGTTGTAACTACGAAGATGTAATTCTGATGTAATTGACTTTTAAATTTAATTTGTGTGCAGGTTTCTCAAACTAGCACTGGGGGAAAAGTGACAAAAATCATATGTGACAGGAGCTAGGTTTACACTCTAATTTTTTTTGTCACAATTTCATTGATTACATTTTCTAGTTTACATTAATTATTCCCGGTATATAATGTCGCTCCACTGAGTCAAGCTGGATGCAATGTCCCTATTGTATCACTAGATGTCACTGCATGGAACAAATTGCACCTTTAAAAGGAACTGAATTGCATACGCATATTTCAGTTACATTATTTTTGGCTTTATTATTCATTTTTATGTTTAACTTAATGCGTCTAATGACTCAACTTATGTGACTTGAGTGTGGGTATGAGATGCAAGATCTTGGGGCATTATGAAAACAACGTAGAACAACTTCTTCCTAGATCTGCAACAATCTGAAGCATCTCAACACATACCCAGTATGTGGGTGATGCATTAAGACTGAAAACATTCTCACTTCATCCTAACTCATTCCCATGTTGAGAACATGGCGAAGGAGGACTCACCTAATCAAATCACATTTTCCACATCTCATCACATAGCCTGCGGTATTTCACCTTTGATCTATTAAGCATCCATTATCTTTGCAAAGAGGAGTCCATACACTGTAACCCTGCCCTAATATCTCCCTCCATGAAATTGTCAATAGTCTGTTATTGCTTGTAGTTGTACAGCAGCCTACATTTGCTGTCTTGTGAGAAGGAATCGCTCTCCTCACCTTTCAAATGTATTGTCATCGAATGCGCTCAGCAACCTAAAGTTTCTGATCTGCTTTCTTGAACGTGTTCATTTCATCGACAGTACCTAATCTGCTTACGGCCTAGCCAACAGAAATGCCTGCTTGACCTAACTTTGGTTTTAAATTTAATCTGAATGCGACACAGGCTGAATATTTTAACTCCAGTTACTTTTTTAAATCTCACAAATTCTTTTTAACATTTGTTTGTAGCAATGTAAGCCTACGCAATGAGTCGAGCAACAAACAGTTAACCGGTTTACACAGGAGACCTCAGCGGCTGATCCAGAGGAAATTCCCCAGAGCTATCCCCCCCCCCCCCATCGGGTGTCGATTTAGACGCAAAAGGTGTTGCAGATTATGCACGTTATTTACTTCAACACCTCTTTTACAACGTTGGCTGAAATGTTATAAAAGGGCACGCTATTCACTGGGGAGCTGTGCCTTATTGGGGTCGACGACTGACATGTGCAGATGCTGCTTGGGTTGTTTCCAGTGTCGCATTTCTTCCAGCTGACCAGGTGCAGATGAGTTACTCAGGTGTAGCTTTTTGAAAACTGTGGAAAATTGCAGATGAGATGCCAGGCGCCAGACATGCGTCTCACCACATAATTGAGAGCAGGCATGGAAAATATTGAATCAAGTGATACAATAACGTTCAGTGTGAAGCTTCGTGGCTTAAAAGGCTGCAATACTGTGTTTGTAAATACTTTTTAAACCAAAAAAAAATACCATTTCACTATTTTTTCATCATTTTTTAGTCGCTATGTCTTCAGTCCTTCTTTAACTTTAAGTTTTATTTCATAATTTATGTTATGGTGTATATAATGTTTTAGATGGCACTTTTACATTTCAAAAAGTATGTGAATTAAAATTCAGGGTAAACAAAACAAGCTTTTTAAAAATCTTAATATCTTGCCAATGTGATGATAACCAGACAGATCATCTTTGGTTTTGTTTTTCTCCTGATCTGCATCCATTTATAGGGCTTTCTGTCAGACCTGCTGGAAAAGGCAAACAGACACTATGATGAACAGAAGCTGCAGGAGTACACACAGACCATAGTAAGACTTTCTTTGTCTCATATGTAAATACTGCACTACTCTTCAATTTACAGTGAAGCTCACGATGTTTGCTTTTTTTTGCTCTATAGCAAAAAGGTTTCAAGTTTTACCTTAAGTGAAATTTTTTTCAAAATATAAATTGACTTTCTAGAGGAGTTTTCTCAAACGACTGTACGCAGTCAGCCTTCAATTTATTTTACATATTGAGTTTTTCTTTTTGTTTGTTGTTTTATTTTGTGATAGACCAACACAAAGTTGTGTATCATTATTAAGTGGAAGGAAATGAAAACTTGGTTTTCAAAATTGTTTTACAAAAACAACAAAAAAAATGTGGTGTGCATTGTTTTTTAGCAAGACAAGGAAACTAGTCAGAGTTGATGGGATTATGGGGGGCAAGGGAATATTAGAAGAAGACTGATAAGAGGGTGGAAAAGACTTGGGGTTGAGGTTGAGGTTGAGGTTTGACTTCTAGCTGAACAGGACTAAACATAAAGCCAGAGCTGCAGTGGAAGGGTTCATAGATGCTCTTCAGGAAGCCTAAATAAGGTAGAGCTATTTTACAAAGATGCACGACTAAATGTGTGGTCTCTAGTTGTATAGAAGAGATACAGACAGCATGTAGACTATAAACTGCAGCTGAAAAAGAGGAGGATTTGTAGAAATGCACCTTTTTGTAAAAGAAAAAAAAGAAAAAAATTATTGAAAAGCATATATCCTTGTTCTTCAACTTCACAATTATGAGCTACGTACTTTGTGCTTGTCTGTCACAAAAGTGAGCATAACATCACAAAATAAAAAGTAATTCAAGGAGCGTTCTTACTGTCCATCTGGTTTGCTGGACGTCAGAGAATTGCTGTTTTGGTGACAGCGGTGATGTGCAGCAGAGGTGTTGTGTCCCATCATTCTCTGCAGGTTGTCTTCAGCCCAGATGCATTAACATCTGCTCCTCAAAAACCCCGAAGCTAATCTGACTTTTACAAGCAATCTCCTGAATGCTCGGATAAGCCCATTGTTCCTCTACAGTTGTTGCAAAAGATTAAATCAACTGAGGATGTGTCTATTAATTTTTCACAACTTTGGTGCCACTATCTTATACATGTTGCTAGCGCCGCTTTCACTTTAAAGGCACATTCTATAGAAAAGTGGAGTTCCTTTGAAAGGAAAGACTGAAGAATGTTAATTAACATCTTTCTGAACAAAAGGAGAAAAATACTTATCAACATATCAAACATTGTCAGCAAAACTAAGGAGTGCTGCTGTCGACTGATGCAAAAAGAAAATGTGCTTCATTTATCAACCGGGCTACATCATATATAAAACCCCATTTCATCTAAAATGTTCATATTGGCCAAAATGTCACAATTGAAAACAATTAGTTTTGTATCAATTTACAGACAGAGTACAAATGGAGATAACTGAATAACTAATTTGGTTAATAATTGCAAATTTTAAAAAGTCATCTTTTGGCTTGGACTTTTGCACTGTACAGAAGATCCCTAAATCTTCCACTGCAGCTCTGGCTTTATGTTTAGGGTTCCTGTTCAGGTAGAAGTCAAACCTCATTTATTCATTTACATTTGTTGTTGTTCAAATGTAAATGAATAAATAAAAACAAGCCAAGAAGGAATAGGCTTTTAGTGTTTTTAAGCTATATCAGCAGAACCATGTTTGCTCAATTTAACAATGGCGTCAAAGCTTGTACCCTCGCTGGTTCTGCTTTAGATTTGATCCACAATTTATATGTTTTTGTGCTTTTCATTTCTGTGTTGTTCTGTAGCTCAGGATGTTTGATCTGAATGGAGATGGAAAGCTGGGTCTCTCAGAGATGGCAAGGTAATACGCAGGTTTTACTTAATTCTATTCACAATATTAAAAGTTAAAACACATTTCCTCCCGACGTTCATTCTCTGCTGTCTGATTTAAATAATTGAGCGACCACTACATCCGCTAATTAAATCCTTTTTTCCCCCACAGGCTCCTCCCCGTCCAGGAGAATTTCCTTCTTAAATTCCAGGTATGTAAAGAAAAACCACCAGCACAGTGGTTGCCTCAAAACTGTGTTTAGAAATATATAACTGAGCAGTCTTTGTATGAACTGCAAAGTATGTAATTAATTCATTTACACAATTACAGTTTTTCATCTATATTAAGTTATCTTTAATTATTTATTTTTACATGTTAGTAAGTCATTTAGACATGTTCATGTTTTAATTTCAGCACAGTGTTTTTTGTTATTTTTAAAAAAATACTTTTGCCTTCTGTGTTTTATTTACAGGGTGTGAAGCTGACCTCTGAGCAGTTCAATTCCATCTTCAATTACTATGATAAGGTTGGTGGCGTTTGTTTCCATGTTCCATTAATCAGTTTTATCAGGGTGACGTGGTGGAAACCGTGATGTCAGAGCTAACCTACATTTTCCTGATGTCTGTCTTTATTTACCTTCACATATAATGACTCCACCAATCTCTGTGAGCTTTAACCTGTCAGCTAGGGAAGTTAGAGTCTAGCGATCTATCCAAATATATTAATGCTATGCAAAACGTGATTCTGTGGCACTTGAAATATGGCAGGCTAACAAATATTGGTGACAAACCACTCATTTGTGGTTTCAGCACTAAACATGTTGATATCATGACAATGGCAACTCAATATGTTGATTAAATAAATAAAAATACGCCTCTATTAATTTAATTCATATTTAGCCTGCATCTGGTGACCAAGAAGCGCTCCACAGCACTGTTCTCTTTTTAAGTGACGATGCTTTGGAAATTCCCAGTAGGTTTTATAATCCAAAGCCAGAGCCATAAAAATATCCCAAGACTCTAAACGTAAGTTCCTGAAGTCTGCAGGAACCCTCCCAGATGCTCTGGTTGATTACATTCTGCATTTTCCCCAGAGAAAATTCAGTGTACAATGAGGCTGAGTCATATATAGGAGGGTGTTAGCTGCGACTGAACCCCCTGAGCTTTGGACACAGAGGTGACTGAATGACAGTTTATTTAAATTGTGTGGGAATAAATGTTTGTATTTTGTGTAAAAGCTGAGCTGTCCCTGCATGGACATGTTGAATATTCTTGCCTGAGTTAAAATGTGTGTATGAATATTGTTTGTTTTGAGGCAGTTTTTTTGTTAAACTAATGAATATGCAAATTTCTTGTTTAAGGGGAAAAAGAAAAAGTAGGGAAATGAGTTAGGGCAGGTGCACCTGTTCCTGTGTAAACAGCTCACGGTTGTTCAGCTGTGGTTTTACTTCTTTTCCTAAACAGAGGTAAATCTGTTGGGAAGGACAGCAGCGAGGGATGCGATGCAAGGCAGAGGGGAGTGGAGCTTCACAATACAGCTGCTAAATCATTTTTATTGTTTACGGTTCGCTATCAGCTTTGTGAAGCTAGGGATGTGCTATTATAGATTGTAGAAAGGCTGAGTCAGGTTTTGGGGGAAATAAAGATTTCAATTTAATGTGGCACGGCATTGGTTTTTGACTTGGCTCAATTCTTAGTCGTTGTGGGTGTTTTCCATATTTCTTATAGGCGTTATAAAAAACTGAGGTGTATTTCACTCCTACCAGTGCTGGATCAACTGCATTGATTTCACTAAGTCATAAAATCTTTAATGGTTCCTTTTGGAAACAAAGAAATTATTATTATTATTATTATTATTTTTGTTTGCTGTGTTGAGGAAATCTGCAAAATACACTGGTTGTCTTAGAAATATGACATTTGCAAAAATGTAGAATGTATTTTATATAAGGTTGCAAGCACACTGTTTCTACTTACTAAAGTTGGCACATATAAAAATATCTAAATATTTCAAAGTATAGTGTATTTTGAGTGGGGAAAAAATCAAAATCAAATAAATGTTCCTAGCCTCATCTTGTTTGTTCACAACAGAGAACGGCTGTCAAGCCTCCATTCCTGCTGAATTTAAACGTTTCATTATTATTATAGTAGGAATATACAGTCATTTTCCATGACTGTCTTATGACAATGTCTGTTATTTATTTATAATAAATGTTTTCTGTACACAGTGGGGGGGGAAAGAAGCCATAACCCCCCGTTTAGCTGTTCCACCTCTCATTGCTTAGTGTACATACTTAAAAGTCATGGAGTACATACTTAAAATTAATGGACGCATTTCCTCTCATGATAAATATAAATGCTGGCTGCTGCAGTCGCTGGTGCTGAGTCTGTGGACTGTTAGCTAGACTCTGACATGTCTCAGGGTGCCCACATCCCTTCAAAATCCAAGATTTCCCACAGCTTAGACAGACACTCGGATATTTAATGTGACTGTGTTTCTCGTAACTCCGCAGAGTGCCAGGTCCTTTTATCCTTAAAGTGGGGAATAAATAGAATCCAAATTTTATTCCCCAAATCTGGTACACTTCAAACTGGCTGTGTCAACATCAAAGAGCATCTCTTTTTAAAGGACTGGCAGGATTCACTGCTCTGAAGTCATCTTGAGACTGAGCCCAGTTGAACAGATCGCGCTTCGACGTTGTTTGCCAACGGCAGACTTCCAGTAACACAGACTTATCTTTTGGCCCGAAACCCTATAAACACCACCATGAGACATAACTCATTAATTAGCAAACAGGCTCAATATTGGCTTTACAGCGAACCCTCTTCACGTTATTGTGAATGGAAAGGCTGGTACATTCATGATTTTGCCATAAAAGCCTGAATGTGGCTGAGCAGAAAGTCTGGAAAAACAAACCAGTCAGAGCAAAAGCATGCAGGGAACAAAATATTTTGGGTCTCTCTTTGTCACGAGGGCCAAAATCATCAAGTTGAAAGCATTTACAGACCTTTTTTTTACATCCTGAGCTTTATTCTTTTATTTGTCTGTTCAGGAAATAAACCAAAGCACTGTAGAGTTTACCAAAACAAACCAAAAGTAGTCAGAGTTCCGCAATTTATTGTAGATCCGAAACAATAAAATGTTAAGTATACAGTTTCCTGATTTTTTTTTTTGATCATATGTTGTTTTAGTCAAAGTCTGCTTCTGAGACAAGTTTCTGGATGCTTGTGTCCTGTTAATTACAACATTAAGATGAATGCAAAGTACTGCTCAATTAATAGGAAAATAATTTATGTTGAACTAAACATTTTTTAGTAGATTCTATTAATCTATGAAAAAAGTTGTAAAAATAAATGTCCAGCCTTATCAGTTGCCAGTAGCTCCCTAGTTATTTGATTGTTCTCAAAGTATTTCTTCAAATTTAGGCAGTTGTTTTTAGAATTTCTCATAAAATTTAAAAAGTAAAAAAATAAATATATAAATAAAATGTCTAAATATTTGCAGAAATCTTTAAAACTTATTGAATGCATAGATACCAATTTCATCACAATATGTTCCAAATATTATTTAATATTTCAGTAAATGATTAGGCATTTTGTATTTCCTTAAAGAAATAATTTACATCCTGCTCTGACTCACTGTGTAGATTCCATCTGATTGATTAATATGCACAGCAGTTAAACAGCAGACCAATCACAATGTCTTTAATAGTGGTAGCCCAGGACCATCAAACAAATAAATTAAACTACGGTAATTAAGTACTAAACATTTTAAATTCTCAAAATGCTTTCAGGCTTAAATTTGGCAGCAGATCTTACAAATTAGACAATGATTTGACAAGCAAAATGTTGAGGCTTAAATAAAAGACTGGTCTAAAGACCTAAAGTAAGAAACTACTAGATCTTCATCCAGCTACCATACGTCTAGTTTTCAGATAATATATCTTTGGTCATCTCTTCGGAGGGTCTGAAATCCTAATTTCCATGTGTGAAACTGATCTATCTCTGGATCTGTAACAGATTAAACTAAAGAAGGACGTACATATGTGACAAACTGTTGACAACAAGTCCAAAAGATCTTAAAGGCCTAATGATCAAGACTTCAATGTGATATTTTGGAAATATTTTCTTGAATTTGCTGGTTTCTATTGAAAAAACACAGCTCATAAAAAACAAGAACACCTTTTGACATGACAAGGAGGAAAAACTCACAAGACCTGACAAGAACAAACTCACTTTTATGGTTTAGTTTGTAATAAGTTCACAGACAGGAATCTTACAAAGAATTTATATTTTACAGTGCTTTATTTGTCCTTTTTAATTGGTCATGCTACTTAGCTCGGTCTGCAACGTTTTGTAGGTTGGTATGTACGAGGATTTAAGGTTTCTGTGAAAAACATTGTGGCCTAGCAAAAGAAGTAGCGGCATTTCCTCCAGTCCTTTTGATGTTGCGGTTCACCATTGTGGGCAATAAACTTTTATTGCTTAAAAAAATAATTAGTCTCCTTCTCTTGCCAATGAATGAGTGAAGATAGGCACCTCTACATCCACCCTGCCAGCCTAAACAGGATTAAGCTAGTGTAAAAAATTAAAAGGACAAATTAAAAAAAAATAATTAGCAAGAATGAGCATGCACGTTGTCACATTGTCTGTTTTGTCTTTGAAAGCCGTTTCTGAACGTCTTGAGTTGAAAATACCAATAATGTGTTGTTTACTTTGATTCCTTGCCAGGACGGGAATGGCTACATTGATGAGCAAGAGTTGGAAGCTCTCCTACGAGACCTGTACCAGACCAAGAAGGTAAGAGATGGATATGGATGTCTTGCATTCTGTTAAGTGATTTAGCTCCATCAGTCCACACCGTCTCTGTGCACAGCTCAGCTGGCCACGCAAGTTCAAACATTAGCTTAGACTTCAGGGCCGTAATAACATTTCTCCGCCATCATTTTTCTTCCTGATATACTTAAAACTATTCTAAACACATTACGCCTGAATAACTGAACATGCTGCATGTGATTCATATGTTTGAGTGCTCTGATCTCAGCGCTCCAGAAGCTCAGATCAAAAGCTTTACTGGTACCAGCAAGACATCCAACCTCATTAACTGGTTATCGTCGGAGTCCAGAATTTGTTGAGAAGAGCCAAAAAAAAAAAAATTTTCAATATTTAGAATTTCTTAGAAAACTGGAACAACAAGTACTTTCAATTGAAGTTCGATCAACATTACAAGAAAGTGATGAACAACACATTCACTGTGCAGAGCTGCAAGTCTGATACATGGTTAGATTTGTAGGTTTTCTTTCTGGGTACTCTGACCTAAAAGGTGTAGACTAACTAAACTACAGCAATGCTAGTACCTGTAACTAGTTACTTATTGAGACATCAGAGAACAGGCAGAACTTACTCGAGGGACAATATATACCCTTTATTGTCTACAATGAACCCGAGTTGGCCTAAACAAATTTCTACCTGAAAGATGTGCAATTAATCAGATTTCATTTCGAGCATCAACACTAAGGGCTAAAACCTGATGAGAGGCTTAGACCTAGAAGCTGCAGTTTTTTTACATTTTCAAACTTCAAGCAGGCATTTTCACGGATACACAAATATAGTGTAAAACGGAGACAATCTGATGAGTTTGGACATTTTGTTAACTCCCAAACAGCTGTGTAGATTTCATCATTGTTAAAAACAATTACGTTTTGATGGGCTAATGTTGAGATTATTGCCATGTAATGTGGGTTACAGCATTTCTGATGGTTTTTGTGTGGATGCAGATGTAAAAAGAAACAGAAAAAGGTAAAATGGCCTTTGTAACCAGGCAAATACTTTAATTTTTTTAGTTAAAAATTCAGACGTTTTATTTTGACATTTTTCACACATTTATGTAATAAAATGCTGGTGTTCACAGATTGCTGTTAGTTTATTGTATTTTTAGAAAATTATTTTGAACTAAACTCAGTTTGTATGTTGTTCTAGAGTGTTGGAGATCATTTAAAATTTTCTTTTTCTTTTCAGAAAAGTTGCAAAATACACCTGGTATTTAGCAAAAATGACAAGGGAAAAAAACTTCCTTTGAAACAAATCCAGAGAGCAGGAGAAGGGAAAAATGATTGTCTAAAAATTATACTTCATAAAGTTTTCGACCTGAAAGTCAGCAACCTGAATCAGATTGCTTTGTTGTTATTGTCTTTTACTTTACGTGATGTTAACGCTGCAAAGCAACAGTAACAATATGAAATCAAACCAAAATCCTTCACATATGCCTGATTTCTTCCTTTTCTGTCCTCAGGATGTGGATGTGAATAATCTGATGGGCTACAAGGAGAGCATCATGAGCCTGTCCGACGGTGGGAAGCTCTACCGCGGAGAGCTGGAAATCGTCCTCTGCAGAGAGCCAATTGTCTGACTTCTTCCTTCTCTTCATTTGCATATCTTTGTTTTCTCTCTGCCTGCCTTGTCTTCTATTTCTCTCTCTCTCACACCCATTTCCAGCTGAGTGGCAACATATGGTGCATGTGCCAGACACGTCCCTTCCCCATTCATTTCCCCCAAATATTCCCATTCTGAAAAAGACGGAATGATATGTGCACTGTCAGCACAAGATAGCTCTTCTTCTTTAAAGTCATAATTTGTGAATAATAACCTCTCAGTGCTAACCATCTACCTGTTTACTGTCAGCTTGTCCTAATTTACCGCCTCTGACCTCATCCCTGTCCATCCTGTGCCTGAGATGCAAAAATTTGACTCCACAGAATAAACAAACTCCCAGTCCTTGACCCGACTTCATTATCCAGTTCATTCCCTCGCTCTGTCAGCTTTGCAGTGTACAAGCAAACATGCAGACAGATGTGGCTGATTGATTGCATTTAAATTCTGATTATTTTTTCCGTCTCCTTAAACCATTAGAACCCGTGTGTACCGTTTCCCATGACATGATTTTCATTTTCAATGTTTGTTTTTGGCTGATGCTGTCAACAGAAGATATTAATAAAGTATCTTAAGATAAAACTGTCTGATTGTATTTTTGTGAAGTATCTGCACCTGTTTAATTTGTATAATCTTGGTTAAATCACAGCACAGAAATTCTGACATTTTTAAAATGCAGGCGGGATTCAGATAAAGACATGTAAAAGCACTTAAAATAAATATTTTACTGATGTATGGATTGGTTTTTCTGCATTAGAGTGCATAACATCAGAAACATTTTGATATATCAACATATACATATATTTTTGATCATTTCTAGTAATTGAAAATAGGATGTCACTGGGTTTTTTTTCCATAGCTTACTGAACCAAACCAACAGTGAAACAGTTGACAAAAATCTTTCTTCAATGGTCAGCTCAAAATCAAACGCTAAAGAAAACTTGTGAAGTGTGTAGCAACAAAAAAAGACACCATAGAAGTGAATCAAGGGTGATTTTAAGCCAGTACCAATTCAGAGGCGAATAGGTATTAACTATGCCAATAAAAATAAATAAATAAAATGTAATACACTGAAAGCACACTTTGGGTGTCAAGTAACACCATTAACACATATCGGAGGTGTCGCACTGAAGGGTACAGATCACTATTTCTGTGAATTTTAGTCAGCTGCAGTTATAAAGTCATACAATAAGAAGCACCAAAGCAAAGCAGAAGATCCACGATGGGGCCCAGAATCATAGCATTTATGTTGCAGAATCATTTGCATTTATGTTCTAAAGGGGTGCAGGTGTCGTCCCTCCCGGTTGAAAAGGGGCGTGGGTTTTAATGTTTATCTTTTATTTATTTATTTATTTATTAACTTTTTTTTAATTATTTTTTCCCCTCTCTTTCTTAATGTTTATTCAATGTTACATGACTCTGTGTTTCTGTTTTTAATTATGTAAAACACTTTGAAATGCCTTGCTACTGGAATGTGTTATACAAATAAAATTTGATTTGATTTTGATTTGGGAGAGTCATAAAAAATATGCAGGATGGATATTTAGAGTGTTGGTTACTGACCAGATATGGTCTGATACGGCTGAAATTTAATGAATAAAAGTTTTGCCTCTGACACCACCGGCATATGTAGCATACTAAGCAGAGTTTTAGCCTTAAATTTATGGAATGTGACGTCTTTCATGAGTCCCTTAATGTAGATAACAAAGTGGGCAATCTCTCATTTCTGAAGGTTTCACTAGACTTTTGGCATGGAGCAAGGCATAGTTTGAGGCTGAAGTGAGTGAGAAACGTCTGAATTTCCTTCTTGGAAGTTCAACCTCAGTGGTAAGTTAAGGGAAGTTGGAAATTTTGAGGAAGAATGAAACGCACATACACACTACAACTTTCAACCAACCAACCATGCAGAGCCACTGCATGACAATATTTCCTCATATTTTTGTATTTCTTAAACATCCATCCATCCATTAATTCATTGTGTTTTGTTTATCAGACATCGGGTTGTGGCAGTAAATCCTGACATGCCTCACCCCTCAATCGAGGGTAGAGGTGTCCAAAGTCGGTCGAGGATATTTTAGTTCTCCCCCTAGTGGTTTTAACAACCTCCTCAGCAAGTCAATGTTCTCCTTAAACCTTCTAATGAGCCATCATTTAATGCAGGTGTGTAAAACCAGGGAGAGAACTAAGGATGCGGGGACCGACTTTGGCTGATCTAGGGGATCCAAAAGCTTTCCAAGCCCAGATGGATTTACTGTTCCTCCAGCAGGTTCCGGGTCTTCCCAGAGTCTCCACCCAGTAGGAGGAGCCTAGAAACGCTCCAAAGGGAGGCGCCCAGCAAGCATTAACTCAGGTGATACTTGTTACAGAAAGCCTTACAACCAAAGTAATCATGCTAAAGGAAGACTCAAAAAAAGAAAGAGAAGGACTGTGGTGGATGTAGCTTATTTTTCATAACATACAACTTAATAATGGAGAATGAAATGATAATCCTATCTGACATAGACCATGAAGAAAGTCAAAAGTGTGTCTGATGTGTTAAATTTCAGGAACACTCAAAAGCTAAAATGAAATATTGCAGAATGAAACATTAAAAATGACAAAAACTGACAAGCTCAAAAGTTTTTGTTTTGTTGCCTATTTCCATTGTTTGCTGTGGAAGGCTTCAAGCTCTCCATTTGAACTGCAGATGGGAGACTTTTCCTGCCGCTGAGCAGAGATGTTCCTCCAGAGACTGCAGGATAGGACATGATATTTCTAGTAAAATCCTTGTAATTGAGTTGACATGCTTTTAAGGCAACCTGAATAATACAGCACGCACACAAACTCCCATCGCACAGAAGAGCAGCTGCAGATCAATTAATCAGAAGCATTTAAATCTTTATGTGACTCACAGCTGCTCAGAACCAGAACTTGGGTCTAAAATTTCTGTTAGGATCCGTATTTCTTTTTTTTTTTTTTAGTAAAAGTAAAGAAAATATGCTTAACCTTTTCAGTTTTTTGATAGTTCCCGTTAAAGATTACTTTCCTGAAATGTCATTTGGGTGGTTTATGTGAAAAACACAGGATATCTGCTAGGATTAATGTCCATTTTTGTCTTAATTCAAGCAATCAACTCATTGAAAAAATAAAATGCAAAAAAAATGATAAAGGAGTCATAAATGACTCAGCTGTTTTTTTTTTATTTTTTTATTTTTTAATTCATTAGGACTAAGGGAAGACAATTGGAAAAGAAAATGCTTCAAGGACCTGGTGTTTTAGTCACTTTCTAAAATCACATGTCATTAAAAAAGCTATTTATTCTTTATTGCTGCTAGAGTTGTAAAGTTTTGTCGCGTCCTTCTTGAGGAGAAGCATCAAGTATGATCGTGAACCTGCAGGAAGTGAAGGGAGCACAGAAGGCGGGATGCATCTACAATCCCTGGATCGATGCTTGCTAAGCGCTGCCTTCTGCTGCCATCTGGGAGAAGATTTTAGGACAAACTCACCAAAATGCAAGATGATGCGTCCATTAGCTAAAAATGTGGTCATGACAAACATGATGGAGCAAAACAGCACGTGTGTAACTTATATGAGTATGTTTGAGGAAAAAGGTGCTAATTCAAATATACTTTTTGTGTTTGGGCTGTGACAATGTTTTCTCTACAGTATTTCATGGTTTACAGTTGTTTCTTTTTCTATTTTTGTAATATTTAGAAAGATGAAGGTTGCTTCATAAGCTAATAAAACATTTTAGGATTTTGCTTTCAGAAACACTTCACTGAAGCAAGACTGACTTGCTAGCTGGTGAGTAAAGTGCTTTAGCTAATGTCAAGATCAGTGGATGGCAAGGAGGATTATTGTGACGACGTGCTGAAGGTAGAAATTACAACTCTACCTTTATTCACAAATTTGATGACATCACTTCATTTAGAGGTATCAGAGTACAGGGGTTTTGTTCCTCAAACTAGTGATTATTGTGAACGTTTCTATTCTGTCATTTTCCCCGAAAGATTTTCTGCTGTTTTTTGTTTTTGTTTTTTTTTGTTAGTGGGGTATTCAGTGAGGACATTTTTATTTCACATTGGGTGTAGGAAGAACGAACTAGGAAAGATGGTTTTGTTGAAGTCATAGCTCCATCTTGTATGTTCGCATGGTTGTAAAGAAACTGCATCCTTATTTGGAAGGTTGTTCCTTGGGATTCATGATTTGGGAACCGGATCGACACATTTCCTTTATCATATGTTGTGTTCCACCGCCCTTAGACAGCGAGACTGAATACAAATTCCCGCTGCACGTTTCTGTCAACCAGTTCTGCAAATCCTCCGTTTCCTTCTTCTTCAGAACTGTGTGCTGCTTCTTGCAGGTCTATCACCACGATCTGCAGCCTGTTAGTAAAAAAGTTTGGGGCACTTATGTTTTTTTTTTGTGCTGTGCATTTTTCAGTACGCTGCACATGACCTCAGTCCTCTGCAGAAACTGATGCCATGCTTCATTTCAGTCAGTCAGTCAGTCAGTCAGTCAGTCTGCTGCTGTCAGCAGGATTTAAAATGTGGTGCTCTATCACAGACGGATGCCTTTACTGACTAATTCATTTTTCAGAAAATAGATGATTACAACTGATAAATTAAATAGGGTTTTTATTAAGAGCTCTTGGGAAACATATTATTTCTCCAATCCTCTGACTGTTATTTTTGTTGTTGTTGTTGTTGTTGTTATGTTTTGGTGGCTTGAAAGCAATTTTATGCCAGCTACTGATTTGCATTATTTTTCTCGCTCTGGCAAACAAAAAGCTGCCCCAGGATAACAAACTACACTAAATCTTACATCAAGTTTATGCCTCCAAATAAAACGAAGATGACACTTCTTCATATTTGCACATGAAAAATAGTTATGTGAGTGAATAGCTGACCAATACAATCACGCAGCTATCCAATTGTGATAAAGCATTGTAATATAGGCTGCAGGCAGCTGGATGCTCTTTGCTGAGCACAGAGAACGGAGAGAATATGAACATAAGAGGGTAACACTTATGATTTATTAATCGATGAAAGAAACCCTGCTGATTTATGGATGACTTCTTTAAATATAGCTCGCGTAAACTGGACGAGTAAAGTGGATGTTCCAACCTAGATTTGTGTACGGTCTACAAACTTAAGATCAAACACAATCCACAACATTTGAGCCTGTGTACGCAAACATGCTCCACTTACTAACTAAATGTCAGACTGCGCATCAAACGCCAACTTTGACAGACACTGAATGTACTGACCACATCTTAGTCATAAGAAACACAAACCTGATCAACAGCTGCATGGTTCAGAATGATTTGGATTGGTCTTAAAAGCATAATGTCCAAATAATATGAGAACAGTCTCTTCCAGCTAATTACTCACCTCGTCGGGTTTTAAGTCTTGTCTCTATTAATCTTTTATGATTCACATAAACCCAAGGAGGTTGTTTTAAAGGGACAGCTATGGAGTAGATGTAAACATCTTACCTAAGAACAGAAAGCACTCAACAATAAATACAAATCCTGTGATAATTGGAAATTACCGAAGACACAAAGCAAGATCCTCAGGTTCTACAGCAACCTGAAAAAAAGGCTTTGGCAATATTGTAAGAAAGCGACCCAATAGATGTGCTCTGTGTTAAAGATTAAAAACTTTTTTCTTACTCTTACTTGATAAGATTATGCCTTTGTGGGGTTTTTTTTTACAAGCTAATCCAAAACTGTATTTCTCTCCAAATTTATAGGTAAAAGAAAAATGCATGAACTGCAGTCAGATCCTGAAATTTTGACCCAAACTAATGACTATTTTTGTTTTGTGAAAACCTGTCACAAGTTTTAAATTCAGTTTCAGCATCATCTTTTTTGTAGTTGATTTCAGAGTTGAATTTTTTTTGGCCAACTGGAGATTATCCTATTTGTGTTTTTATTATACAGTCCTTCTCTTGATTTTTTAGTAACAACCCCTGTGGGAAATCTCTGGCTCCTTTGCTTGTTGCTGAAGAGGTGGACGCTTTCTCAACTCTTGCTCTAATAGTGGAAAATTACCCTCCAGAGAACTGTAGTGAAGCTAACACCAGACAATGCCATAATAAACTAAGTGTTGATTTAAAGCTCAATAAACCTAAAGTAGAGGGCTTCAGGCAGTGCCAATTCTCTGAAAAGGATAATTTTCAATGACCCAGAAGAAAGTTAGCCCTTCAATCTCAAGGTGACTGTACTGAAAACTGAAAACCCCTACAGACAGCAATCAACAATGTTTCCAAAAATGTTTCATTTAATCGCATGACTCTTGCCAGACTTGGTCTTATCGTGCTTACTTCCCACCAGCGTGCTGATATAATATGACTCAATAAGGACACGTGAATGAGGATCCTTTAAAAGTATTTTCTGATCAATTCTGCTTTTCAGCTGCAAAAGGAAACGCTTTAGAATAAAGCAAAAGGCAAACTGAAGGTTTTCTCCCATGCTCGTGGGACCCATCATCAGACTTACAGCCAGCCTCCGTCAAACTCAGTCATCCGTGGATCAAACGTGACCTTCCCCAGAGTCTCAATCCACCAAGATACAAACCATTCTGTTTGATGCTCGCCAAGCCATATGCCTGCTGTCATTAGCTGCCAGCTTGTCGTCATTGTTTGTGTGAATCCAGCTTTACTTGTCGTTCTTATTTTTTTCTGTTTTCCAGTTGTGAGGGATTTACAGTCACTTTGCAGAAACTCACGATGTGTTTCTACAGGACCATCATCATGGTCCCTAGGCAATTCCCTGGACTGTTCCTGTGGCAAAGAGTTTACCTGGAAGTCCTTCACCACCACTCTTCTGAGCACTGATATACCTGAGATCCACAGTAATCACTGGAGTTACAACACAGGACAACTCACAAACATCTTAACCACTTAACCAACTTAACAACTTAACCATCATTGCCAAACAATCATGTTTCAATTAACCTCAGTCTTAACCGAATGCCTGTTCCCTTCCTCGCCTCTCCTCTGGATGTTTTCCTGGACCTCCAACTGAACTGCGATTATTCCTTTTCCAACAGTTGCCAATGAATACTTTTATTATTCATTTCAAAAGTTATTCTTTGTTTCGTGCATCAAAAGTTAAGTGCAAAAATCTGAAATACTTGACAGAAAAAGAAAATGCACTGAATGTAGTCTGACTCTCAAACTGCCTGACTTGAGCTATGAGTTGAAAGTTAACGACTCTTTTTGATATGCAGTGACATTTTTGATTTTCTGATGTTTACAAGCGTAAACAGCTTAACGTGTTGTTAAGATGATATGTGAAAGTGTGGCACAGAGGTAGCTAGACATAAAGCAAGTTTGAACAATCCATGCTCAAACTTGCTTTGTTTTGAGATATGGACCAAATATTGATTTTGGTGTAAAAATGTTTTATAATACCAGTTATATTGTTGGCACCTGGGGAAATAAGCATTGAGCATCTCAGGTGGTCAGTGCATGTTGTAAAAAGAGATTCAGTCTTAAATGATAGATGGAATGTGAAGAAAGAGTGCATTTACCAAAAAACTTAGTTTAAATAGTTTAACATGATCAACAGCTCTTCCCTGGTTTGAACTAAACATCCATCAGCCAAGGAGTGCCTCAAGGCTCCGTTCTAAGACCACTACTCTCCAGTAATAATGAGACCTTACTTGGTCAAATTATTTCACACAATATTTTTCTTTAGTTACATCCAAGTACTCACTTATCTTATCAAATGTCTGTGAGACACTGAGTCCTGTTTATGTGCTATCCATCCATCCATCCATTTTCTTTGCACCCTTTATCCCTTAATGGGGTCGGGAGGGTTGCTGGTGCCTATCTCCAGCTGACGTTCCGGGCGAGAGGCGGGGTATGCCCTGGACAGGTCGCCAGTCTGTCGCAGGGCATGGTTGATTTGGTTGATTTATGTGCTAATCAACCAAAATTAATAATTTTCTTTATTTCTTTTTTTCTTTATTTGCATTATCATCTCCAGATGTTTCCCAGTCATTCCCAGCATTCTTTATCAGGTTGTTCAGCCTTTTTAGGTTCCCGACT
>CAEGAF010004347.1:0-20461 GCA_903067075.1 Micropoecilia bifurca
AAAAACACATGTTCTACCCGTAATGACAAGTTAAAGGTGTTACCCTTCAAATCCTCTCCTGAATTGACTTTACTGATACATTTTTTTAAATCCCTGCAGTGATTTGAATTAACTGATTTGAAGCGACTCTTTGTTATTTTCAGGCACTTTGTGAAAAAGCTGAGAGGTTTCAAAAAATGTCAAGTCTCATAAATATGGATATATTATGCATTTACAGTGTTTGAAAGTGACTATAAACCAAGGGGTTTTTGGTAAGTTTTAAATATGTCTCAACTTTAGATGACTCAAAATGAAAGAGATTGTGCAGAGGTTTCATGTTTAGCCTGTCTCTATTACTACTCACTAATTGAAACAGGATGGAAAAGGGCCATAATGCAATATTTAGATTAATTTACCAATTACATAGCAGCTCCATATTATCCTAGGGAATTGACAAAACCTCTGTTTTTTGTCATTATTCTCTTCTCCAGCTTCGTGTCCTGATAAATTTACTTTATGGGTCTCCCATGACACAAATTAATTAGCTCACAATTCTTGATCTAATCAATCATGCTTACCTTCTGTGAGTGTTTGACTGCTGGTGTGTAAGGGATGGTTGTCTGTGTATTCATCCCTAGTCTGTTGCTAATCTGAGGTTGGGTCATATTGGTTAATGGTACCAGGAGGAAAACCCAGAAATCAAGGTTACTTTGGTGTGTTTCTGGATAGTGTCATGTTAATATCTGATCCATTGCAGATTTTCTCTGTGTTTCCTGTTTGGTTACACATAAATGTTTCAGATCATCAGATGAATTTTAACATAAAAAAATAACATTCAGTTTTCGAATACTATTTATTTTTAAAAGGAAAGAAAGCCATCCAAAACAAGCAATTTCTGTCTGAAAATAAATAAATAAATAAATGTGTTCGCCAAACCCTGTAAGTAGTTGTGCCATCAAGCGTTTGTGCAAAGTGGCAATAAGTCATTCAGAACCTTGTGAACAGTTTTGTCAATAATAATAATAATAATAATAATAATAATAATAATAATAATAATAATAATAANAATAATAATAATAGCAATCCTTTATATCAATGTCCTGCTACATAATCCAAATACGATTTGGTGGGTTGTCCACTCCTGGGAAGGTTCATGATGTCCTAATTTTTAGACAATGGCTTTTGCTGTTCACTAGAGTTAGGTAATAACCATCAAATCATTTGGGGACAATTAGACGAATAAAAAAAAGCAAAAAAAACATCCCTACACAACCACTATTTAAAGCAGTATATAAGAAAAGGACACAGATAGAGATAACAGGAGTTGACGTTCCTTAAAATGTGCCTCATTTCCTCGTGCATGTCTAGATATGAAAGGGCATGACTGCAGCTAACGGTTAACCTGAATTATACTACAGAGCAAGCTAATTTCAGTGGCTTGTAGTCACATGTACGTATGATATGGCTGAGCTGTTTCATATTTTATTCTGTTTGCACAGCAGAAACAAAGCAGACTTTTCATTCGTTGAGTTATCTTTCTATCATTGGTGTGAAACCATTCCAAGCCCCTGTAAGTGTCTTTAATTAAAGCCAATCTAAAGTAAAAAATAAACGCTGGCCTTTTTTAAATCTTGACCACAGTATGAGACGCACTTTAAAAGTGTTTCTGAGGACATTTTAAACGACACGATTGTCAGTCATGCTTTCAAGGTGACAGTTTCAGACTGACTAAGCTTTTATTTGACCCCTGAGAGCAAGCCTGAGCTCCATGACAGCTGTTATTGCTTTTAGCCTTAACTTTGACAACTATTTGAATTATTATTTCATTATTATACTGTGAATTTTTAATGATGCCATGTATATTCAGCATAATAGCCACACTTCTCTGAAGCTGACTGTGATTACTCTCAATAGTGAGAACAATGAGTTCCATATCTGGCTTTGTAATCCCCGACTGCCACAGCTTTCTGCCATCTTATTTTGACACAATTATCTGGCATATGTTTGTGGTGCAACCGTCTCTCTCCACCGCACATAAGTATGCCTATTAATTGAAGAGTATGCAAGTAGGGGAGTCATGTAAATGTGTGAGTGTGTGTGTTTCCCTTGGGGCTTTTTCTAATTGCGCAAGTAGAAAAAAAACCCAGCAAATGTATAATGTAGTCAGAATGGGGTGTTTAAATATCCTCAGAGATCATGAATTGTGCAAGTCAACAGAAATGAAGTCTGACCTTGGACCTGACAGGGAGAAAAATGAGTTGAGAAAAGTATTCATTATAGCAATATTTTGGAAATAGAGGAAAAAAGGGTTTGATTCAGGAGTTTCAGCTGTTAAATAAAAAAAAAGAAAACGGAACTAGATACTTAGCATGCATATCCCTAAACTCTTCTACCCTACAGAGTTAAAATTAGAGCAATGCATCAATTTATAGACATCTCATGTAGTCTGTATGAATACCATACACTGCAGTTGTGAAATATTCATTCCCCTTGAACTTCTTCACAATTTGTTATGCTAAAGCCACAAACTTCAATGTGTTGTACTGGAATCTTGTGTGATAGACAAACTGACATAATATTCTAATCCCAATTAATTTTACAATTGGAAATGGAATAAAAATCATACTTGTTTTATATGTGAAAACACAACCTTGTTAAGACCAGAGAACATAATAAAATGTCAAGGATTCCATTGTGGAGAAGTGCAAAGTAGGGTTAGTTTATAAAACTACATTTCTTGCTTTGGTTACCTCACAGAGTTCTGTTCAATTCTTCATGGGAGGAAAATTAATGCTGTAGATTATCGTCCCCAAGACGAAACTTGGTGCTGACACCACCACACTATGGATATGGTCCGCTTCAGGGAAGCAGGTCGTTCTTGATGCCAGGATGGACCTGAACACAGCACAGCTTGGAAGAAAATCTGCTAAAGTCGTAAAAAGACTTGAGTGGTGTGGTAGTTCATCCATTCTAGAAAAACACTTAAAAAACCACAGCTTTTCTTTCTCTTCCTTGTTGTGCACTACATTATGTAATTGTAATTCTCATAAAACATATGGAAAAGATGCACACAATAACATGAGAAAAATATTCCAAGGCGTATAAAGACTTTGTTCTTGAATTTCAAATGTATGACTTTCAGAGATAAGCACCTCTGCTTCTGCACGGCGCAGGAATAGACCGTACCCGTCACTGCAGCACTACTCCACGACATTTAGAGGATATTCATGATGGTGGGACGAAGCTTTACACAGTGCTCATAATGCAGCGACTTCAAACTCAGGGGACAACTACAAGCCAGGGCCAATATAGGCAGAATGAGGCTGATGCTGGCATTATAATGGCGAGCTCTTTTCCCTGTTGGACGAGAGCCCAGACTGACAGTCAAACGTCATTATGAGCTGGTGGCCGTGCAGTTTGTCACTGTCATCACATCCAAATGGAGACTTTGTTTTCAAGATTTGTAAAGATTTATGACATTCTGGGCAGGATTTAAGCAACGATGTGCGACAAAGTCATTTTGTCTGATGCAAAGCCCCGCTGAAAAATGGCAGATTCAGCTGGTTGCGGGCTTTCCTATTTTCTCTGAACCAATATGCGCTCTATGAAATGAGACATTGTGTTAGATTTTTTTTTTCTTCTTTTCATCATTTTACTGATGTGTGGGAGCACAGATGAGATATGAAGTGCTCGGTTATTATCAAAATGAATTGTGACATTCTCATCTTTACTGCTGTCTCCACCTTTGAACTCTAGGCCTAAAATAATTTGCTGATGCGGGTACAGGGGGAAAATCCTGATGTTAGCCTGAAATATCAATGCACCAAATGCCCTTGCCAAATTCCTTGAAATAAAATGGTTACTACTTTAAAGAACGCTGAATGGTTTTGGGTTCAGTCTCCACAGAGTAACCTGTAAAGGCATTAGAAAGCTATTTGGACTTTTTCACATTTTCTGACGATGCTAATACATTGACGCTAATGAATTTTAAAGGGATTTTGAAATAACACTAACAAAGTAGAGCACATTTTTATTGAAAAGGAAGAAAAATAACACAATTTTAAGTTCAAATTCTGAAGTTTTGCATGTATTTGTATTTATGTTTATTGCTGGATCCATAGTATGGAGAACTGCCTTTCGTCTTTTGAGGCATGTCCACAGGCTGACGTCTTTGCTCGTGCTTCTTTGCAAACCAGATGAAGCTCAATCAGATGAAGACGTAGGGCATCTTTGAATAACAATTCTCAAGCCTCGTCCCAGTGTTTTTATTGGACTTAGCTTTAGCCTTTAGTTGGTTGATTCCATCACATGAATCTGGTTTGATCAAATCCATCCATTGTATCTCTGACTACATGCTTAGTGTTTGTACTCTGTGAACCTCCATCAAGGTTTTGAGTCTTTTGCAGCATCTAACAGCCTTTTAATTGTCTCATAAAATGTGACCAGCTTCCCTGTTCATGCTAAATAAAAACCTCTACAGAATGATAAACCAAAACTAATATGCTTCATTGAGAGAATGGTATGTATGTGTGTGTGTGTGTGTGTGTGTGTGTGTGTGTGTGTGTGTGTGTGTGTGTGTGTGTGTGTGTGTGTGTGTGTNCTACAAACAGCTATGTTTTTGTTCAGCCTTATTGTTGCCTCTTTTCCATAAAAGCCAGACTTGCAATATTTGTCAGGCAAAGCAGGGGTTCTGTCACCTAATCTATGAATCTCTGTAGCTCCTCCAGAGTTACCATGGGCATCTTGGCTGCTTCAATCACTAATCCCTTCTTTACCCAGCACATCTGTTTAGATGACAGTGTGTACAGTTCTGGTAAACGCTTAGATGACAGTTAGAACAGAGCTCTGTTAGATGTTGAAACCGTGGGATATTTTTTAATAACCTAACTCCGTTTTAAGCTTCACAACAAATTGAACATTAACAGAATGGTTTGTTTTTTTCCCCCCTTAAACTTCCAAATGCAGCGTCACATGTAATCAAAGATAAACATCAGGGGCCATTTGAGGTCACTTTTTCACATGCCACCGTCGCACCCCCTCACATCCATCTCTCTCTCTCTCTCAGCAAGAAAATTACAACATTCTGTAGAGCAACATTTATTATTGGGCTTCTGTGAGAACCGTGTGCGCCGCGCTTTCCAATGAGAAAGCCTTCTCGCAGCGCCCTCTGCTGGATCAAAGATGCCTGCCTCCCCACCCGCCCCCCTTCCTTTATAAAGTGCAGCGGATGCCTCGACACGCGTGCAGTCAGTGAAAAAGACGCGTTCGCTCCTTCCACAGGAGCGCGCAGCTTTGAGAAGGAATCCAGGGAGAGAACAAGTCGTCGGGTTGTAGCACTTTCAGACGAGTTCTTTCTACCTCCTTTAATGTGCTGGTATAGATAACAGATTTTTTGTAAGGCACTTTAGGAACTGTTTGTGGGACAAACTGCCCGCAAAGGGGGCAAGAAAGGCGGCCAGACTGAGCCCATAATGCGGACACATCACGTCTCAGTAGTTTGTCGGCATGAACGCAGCGCAGCAGCGGAGCCCGAGAAGCAGCTTTCATGGATTCACTAGCTGACTGCATTTAATTTCTTTTTCATTTTTTTTCCGAATCTAAGGGAATTTTTTTCTGACTTGTTCAGTAAAAAGCAAAAGCAAAGGATTGTGGATTTTCCATCTTTTTGGGCGTCGAGGATATTTTTTTTCTTCCTTTTCTATTGGGGGATGTGTATTACTTTTGGAATAAATTAGGATATTTATTCTTGTGTTTTCCTCAGTTAGACTTTGTCAAGAATCTGGAGGAAGGAATAAACCTTTGAAGAGCTGGAGATATTAGTCTAATTGGAGTCTTAACAATTTCAACATGAAGTCTGGCACACTGTGGATGTGCTTCTGCGCTTTTCTTGTGCTCTTAGGTAAGAAGTATAATATTAAATGTTATTGGTCGTTTTCTATTTTGAATTTCCTTAGTAAATCACAAAAAGCGTTATAGTTGTAAGAGATTACCGTCACTTTGATCAAACTAGAAGTATCTGTCAGTATAAAGTTAACGTGCTTGTTGTGAGCCACGGAAATCTAATGGCAAAAGCTGATCGACTCAGTTATATAATGACTGATGTCAATTACAGCAACACATTACAAATACACGCAATTTTAAGCAGGTAAACGCTGAAGCAGCTCAACTTGAACTTTTAATCCCCCAGAGAGGTTAATATTATTCTTATTTTAACAACAAACTGTTTCGTATAAATTCAAAGCAAAATATGCAAGATTGTTTAATGCAATACGTTTTTATCTCACTGCTCACCACCTCTAATATATTTATAATAAACACAATAATCATGTTCACTTATTAAAATCCTGTAACTGACGAATTAATTGTTTTCTACTGAACTTTTATGTAACATTGGCTTTGCACCCAGGATCGATACAGCACACCCTTTGCTCTCGGTTGCTCGATTCACAATGTCACCACAAGGGGTCTCTCTTGTCATTTCACCAAAACTGTCTGCGCTTCGTTTGCCTATAAAGGTGGGTTCGCATCCTGAGTCTTGTAAAAGTCAGACCGTTTCTGCTCCCTCCGAGGATCACTGTTTTGGAAATGACAACAATCATTGAATTGCTGTCAGTTCAATACATAACATCAACAATGTTTTATATGAGATATTAATTTCAGATATGAAATTAGTAGATTTTTTTTCCCCACGTTTTTGAGTTACGTTGTGAGATTTAAAAGCCTTGGATGAGTTTAATTTTTCCTAATGTCTACATGAGGTGGGCATGGAAGTGCCTACCAGCACTGAGGTATATCGAATTATTTTTTCACTGCTAAGGGTTCAAAAGTACTGAATTAATCATGCTCTATTGGAACTAACTGCAAATTTACCACTGTCTACCTTTTTAAAGGTATGTGCCAAACTGTGTGTGTGCATATATATAGACACACACAGTGACTATGATAGTGGCCTGATTGTGACTGATCATCAGCCACAACCAAATAACGCCCACATTGTTCACCTTTCTGCTTCAAATAAACCTTCTCCTCCATGTCTAGGTTCTTTGGGAGGCTCTTCAGCTGTTTTAGTACCCATGGTGGGCAATGAGTCCCAAGGATCTCCAGGCACCAGGTCTACACGTGAGGCTCAGTCACAGTGGGTAGACTGCATCCAGGCCAGTGAAATGTGCAGCCAGGATTCTCGCTGCAGCCCTCGGTACAGAGTGATGCGCCAGTGCCTCGTGGGCAAGGAGAAGGATGCCATGTTGGATAACAACCGCCGTATGACTGCCGCTGCAAGAGGGCCATGAAGAATGAGCTGCAGTGCCTACAGAACTACTGGACCATTCATATGGGCCTCAATGAAGGTAGGGAGCAGATCGAGCAGATAGGATTAGTCACTTTAGAAAAATAACCATATGCATATTTTGGCATCATGAAATAACTAGCTGTTGTTTCTGTAAGGCTTAACCTCCATCAGTTCATTTCAAACAATTTTGGTCTTTAGTGTCTCTCAGCTCGCCTCCTTCTATGCTCCCTCTGTGACTGGCTGTGAATTCAGCGAACCTCATCAGTCATCTTATAACTAAGGATGCGCTGAAGGGCTCTTCACGAGCCTGATGGCGAAATACTAAATAACATGCCCACGACAACACACGTGTTTGCTGGTGCAGTAAATTTTCTGGGAGCATACACGTGTAATGCAATGTCATTAATAATATGCACATTTTTGCTTTATAGCATCTCAAAGCTCTCCTGCATCATTGTGTGTTCTGAGGAAAGTAAAGCATAATGTACTCTCTCACGTCCTCTTATTGTGCTACTCTGAATCCCCCCAATGAAAACCACATGTTTTGCAACTTTCCTCAGGTTCAAATATAATGGAGGTGTAATGGGATTACATTAGGTGGACCTGTTATTGGTTTTTACCTAAAGTGTTCCATTTTACCTTGTAATTAGGTTACGGTTGTGGAGCACAGGCGTCCCTATGTGTCCACTTAACAAGTACAGAGGATTGCACTCTGGAAACATTGTAACCTACTGTTTTTTATCCTGCTTCTCATTTAAGAGCAGATGGCAGCTTGAACCTCTGCCACTGTATGTACGCCGTCACCTTTTTAGGCACACCTTGCTAACACCAGGATTGATGCCCTTTTGCCCACATAACTTTCTTGTTTCACACAGTTTTTGGAGATTTGTCAACTTTGATGAGAATCTCCTCTTCCCCTGCATGCCAAAGGCATGCTACTCCATCGAGGTTTGATAACTGTGGAGGTTTGAGATGGCTTGAGCTTTGTGAGGGAGCCATCAGAGGACGGCTGTCGTAAAGAGATGGAGTCTGTCAGCATCATTACTCTGGCTGTGGTGTGTGTTGATGCTCAATTACTATTAAAACAATCCAAAGTGTGCCAAAAAATGTTACCTACAACACCATTTTGACCTACAGCTTGAACCTTTGATACAAAGGTTCAAGCATGTCCACGTCTTTCATGCCAAATTGTGAGCTACAATTCCAGTGTTGCAGCTGAAACTGAGACTCATCAAATAAGGCAAGATCTGTCGATCTGTTTGTCCAATTTTGCTAAGTCAGTGGGAGTTCGTGTCCTATGCTTTTCTGACAGGAGTTGCACCTTAGTGTGGTCGTCTGCTGCTGTAGCCCATTTGTCTCATACTTTGACCTGTAGTGCATTCAGAGATGTTGTTTTGCACACCTTGGTTGTAAAGAGAAGCTGCCTTGTTCTCCGTTGCTTTTCTGTCATCTTAAATCAGTCTACTCAGTCCCCTCTGACCTCTGAGACATTTTTATCCAGATAACAGCTGGCCACTTGATATTTTCTCCTTTCTGGACCATCCTCTGCCATCGAGCAAGAATTTCTGAAAGCCCAGCCTGTCTGGCGCCAAGAACCAGCTCTGTTGGAGAGGTGGAGGAGTACAGCCTAAAAGGCTGGTTACCCTGACTCAGGACTAGCATTTTTGTGATGCCTGCATGTGTGTGGCCTGAATGTCTGCGAATGGTATCAAGTGACACTGTCAATTTGGATGACATAATGCACTCAGCTGTTTTGACATAAGGGGTAATGGTGGAAATGTCGCAGAGCCCCTGAGTGTTCTGGACTCATGTTTGGTGATCCGTGAAATGATTCACCACGCTGATTGCTCATAGCACCAGCTACACTTCGATAGACAGAAGACAGCAGCGGCTTCCTTGATGTAAGCGCAAAGCAAAGACAGTGACATGGATGCTCCCCAGGCTTTATGTCTTTCATATCTTTCGCCTCGTTTTTTTTTTTACTCTGAGTAATGATCAGCAAGTCATTTCTCCAAACACTCTCCTTCGTTCCTCTAACATGTACGGAGGTAGTCGGGGCGCTTGTGCATGACTGTGTTGTGCAAGTCATCCGGGCTGTCAAGCATCTTTATGTGCCGCACGTTCTTTTCTGCGGTAAACTCCTCTGCACTGGCCCATTTTGGTGGTGTCAGTCCTCAGAGATAAAACCCTCTTAAACGCATATGAAAAGCTGTTACAGTGCAGCTTAATCTAATCACGATCCATTGTGCAAACAAGCAGACTTGGGTTAGTGTACAACATCTATCTAAAGCCAACAGCAAAGAATGAATATCTGCAGACCATTGTAAAATGATATTTCCACCACTTCTGTGGAAAAAGACATGCTCAGATGGGTTCAAGATATATACAGATATTGTAATGTGAGTTTGATATTTATTCGGATTAGAAGATGAAAAATGTGCAAGAAGCTTAAAAAAGAACAAAAACAGACTAAAAACAGGCAAAAACGGGTAGAAACGCCTTTGTAATTTCTACTTCTGCTTTAAGATTTGTGCAAAAGACTTTCAGTTGCAACCTGTGGGTCCTTTGTAATGACTTGTGTCAACGTTTGGCCTCATGAACAAAGTGGAACTGATAAAACATACAGCAGTAAAAGTATAAATGCTCAAACCAAGATGAACCAATAATATTAAGTCTGGTTCTCACCTAATGTTTGATATCTCACCACACCAGCCTTTTGAACATGCTTGAAGCTGGAACTTAAAATGAGAAATCAATTACCGGTACTCAAACTACTGACTAAAAAGCACATAAACAGTTGTAAGGTTGCAATAAACCTTCACGGCATCACTGATCGGTCAGTTTCTATAGAAGATGCAGATCCAAAATGGTTTGATTATGGGAGCATCTCAATAAATCAGAATATTAGTAAAAAGTTCATTTATTTTAGTAATTCAATTTTAAAAGAGGAACATTATGTTATTTCTGTTCATTTGGATGATTATGGCTTTGAGTTAATAAAAATCAGAAATTCAGATCAGAAAAGTACAATATGACATTAACCAAAAACTTTAATAATCAGATGAAATGGCAAAGTTATGGCTTATGAAGTCACATTGATTTGACAGCAGTCCAGCTGCAGGATCAACTTAAACCAGAGACGTAGATTTTAAATCAACTAGTTGTTAGTTGCCCAAAGTCTTATGATCAGAAAACCTAAAATGTTAATTTCTTTTGAAAAAGAAAAGCAAAGACTTTTACCGTCCATTGTGAAACTAACAAATCAATGCTCCTAAAATATAATGAGCAGCAATGTGACTGTGCATACATCTGTCACATAATGACAGCAACTGGAAATATATTCAGGGCATAGACTTCAGCTTAGCAAGAGATAGTGGAGTTTTAATTTTGTATGGTCTTATGTTTCCTCAGTATTCACTGCTGACATGTTGTAGATCAGCTCACTGAAGTGCATCTTAGATTAGACAAAATGTGCTTTTGTTTGATAGACCAATTTTACACCTTAAACTATGAAAGAAGCAGCTTGTCTTTTAACAAATTATTTATCGTGAACGTTACAAAATGTGGAAATATGATTGATTGATTTTTTTTTTCATTTCGAGAAGCTTTCCTTTGTAATCCTGGGAACTGAGACTGTCATAGCGAGGCAAAGCATTATTCATGTCTCAATGAAAAATTGTTTTCTAAATGTTATTCAAAGTCTTTAAGAAATTCAAAATCACGACTTGCCCAGATTTGCTTTAATCCAGCTTACTTACGCTGTTGATTTTTAAGCACATTCTCATACAGAGAAAATAATGATGTGTGAAGAGCAGAGTTCTTGTCTCTCCTAGATTTAATTTGACAACAAAAGAAAACATGGGACGGGGCAAAGCTTATCCATTAAACCGTTTTGTTAAATAAACTGCATGACATATAATTCTCACTGCTCTCAGTCTGATAACTGAAAATGTCACACATATTTAAAAGTAATTTGTAGTCTGCTTCGAGCCTTAAAAGTCAAGTATAGCTGCATTTAGTGGAAGTTGCCCTGGTGGAAAGGATCTAGAGCTTCAAATGACATTCATACTTTAATAGCAAACAAGATATTCAGGTCCAACATGCAGAGTTTCAGATATTTTCATTAGCACATTTGACACAAGGAACGTCCAGATTCAGGTTTTTAATTCTTGATATATACTTTGGTCATTCGAGAATAGCCATTTGCTAATAAAATCCTTCATTAAATCAATCACGTTTGCATAAAATAAACACACTGCATTAAATCAGCATTACATGATCTACATTTTTATTTTGATTGTGTGGCACTTATCTCATTTCAGGACCCATCAGTATCATTTGCCAGTAATATTCATTTTGTTGCATCCATAATTGCTGCAGGTCAGTCTTAGGCTACATTTATATGAGACCTCTGCCTGGAAACTGCATATGTTGATTGGGAAAAACGTTCCACGTTTAGACGGCACTGCCACCACATCTGGAGTCAGCTGTAGCTTTCATGCCAGGTCACTCGATGGCCCTGCGATTTTAGCACATCATCAAACGTGCATTCGTTTCGACCCTTTGCTTACACCTCACTCAATAGTGGACGTCTGGGCAATTTGGCACTTAGGCAACATTATAGGAGATCAGCTGATTGCTCGGCAGAGAGTGTTCTTCTTATGGGACAACTGCGACAACTGTATCTTATTCGGTTCCAGAAATGAATTGTGCTTGAGCATGTCAGTAAAAAGAATGATCAGTGTTCCAGTGTTCTTGATCACTATTGTTTCCACAAAGGCAGCTGTCCATTTGCTTTCAAATATTCACTAAAGAGGCCGTTACTGCCAGTCTTTAAATCATTACTGTTGATGACCTGCTAATTGTGTTTTCTAACAGAAAGTGTCTGCTGAATTCAACGTGGTGCAGCATCCACTCTTGATGGATAACGGGTGATTTCTGCTTTGAGGCAGTGGGGTCTATATAGCAGCTCCAAGCCAAGAAGTAATTAATAAGTGAGAAATATTGGCTTTTTGAGGGATATTATGTTGGTGGTTGTATTTCATTTTCAATTGTGCCTCGGGTCTCATGTGAATATGGTCTTGTAGGTTTGCGATGGAATTGGCTGTTTAAACGATAAGCTCCCCACCTCCAACATGTGTTATTTTATAACTGCTGCTCAGAAATAAGAATCTGGGTCTCCAAGCAGGAATTGGGTATCTTGCATGCAGGATCTTTCAGAGCAGCTTAATTAACTGGGCAAACTTTGACTGTTGAAATAAAAAGGTAAAACCCTTTTGTGCTTGTATAAATCCCTTAGACTAAAGTAGAATTGATTTGAGTGAGTGTTGTTTTTTTGTTGACATCAGCACAGTAAAGATATTGCTGGCCCACTATTCGGAAGTAAGTAACATAATATCTATAAAATGTTTTGAACGTTATTAGGAAGGGAAAATTTGTAAATGAGACAATGAAGGAAAGCAACAAGACAGTAAAAGATGGGGGTGGTTAAATGAAAAAAAGGATGGAAACGAAAGAGAGATGCAAATAAAAGTAAAGAAAAAAAGAATGAAAAAAGTTTAAGAAATCTTTGGAGAAAATTACAGAAAAAAAAGGTGAGATGGGGTTGCAAAAAGTGTGTCGTATTCCAGGGTGAAACCATCATTACTATGAGCAATGGTAGCAGTCACTGGTCATTACCTTAGCCATCCACTGTCATAAGCAGAACATTTTCCAGCCTGCCCTGCATGTTAGGGCACACAAGCTCAGCAGGGGGAACAGGCTCCTGCATGCTGAATATGTCCTCCGTGTTTTCCCCATGTCCCTGCATCCCATCTGGAACACACCAGGCGAATATATCATCATATGGAGGAGGGACATGCCGATTGCTTCTGGATGTAATCAATAGGATCATTCAGACCGTTCCCCTCCATGTCCTCTTCAAACCTGCTGCTTCGCCTTTCATTCTTCATCACCAAAATGTGAGAAGGATCAGCGAAATATTATGACAAAACCCCGTGCCGTTTGTCCACGTAAATCTGTCTAATGATTTCCTATAATCTAAGGTGAACAGCTCAGGAAGGCACCCATTCAACACGCAGCTGGTGCAGCGTGTGACAGTGCAGCTGAAATGAGGGCCGACTAGTGGGGGTTTTAGATTAGCCTTTTAGAGTAGAGTGAGTTCTCAGGCACTCTATCAGAGGTGAGAAGAAGTGACGGGCTATTCTGCTCGCTGAATACCGTCATGATGTGGGCATTAAAGCTCATTCCTGGCAGAAAAGTGCATAGGGGGGCTAAATGAATGTGGAATGACAACTACTGGGACTGGTGGTCATTCTGTCTTTCTTGATCCCTGCAACTCTCTGTACTGTGTAAATGTTTCTGTATGGAGTAATTTCAAATGCAAATGGGAGAGAATCCATTTGTCCTGCATATTAAATAGTTAATCTACAGAAACATCTCAACAAATTAGAAAGCCACAGGGAAGATACTTATTTCAATAATAATTTTAAAGTAAAAAAACAAATTCATTGTATGCAGTAATACATCTTTCTGTTAATTTTGATCTTTATGCGTTACAGTGAATGAAAATTTGAAACCAATGGCTTTGTCCCTCACTTTTTTCTTTCATTGAACGTTTTTACAATCCTTAGGCCAAAATGTGAGGATAACATATCATTTTTGTATTAAAACTCCTTTTTTGACTGATCCTATATAATCTGACAAACTGAAATTGGGTTCTATTAGTCTGTAAGCCATAAACATGAAAGTTGAATGAAATCAATTTTGAAATCTATTATTTTATATTACATTTGTGTAATGTAATTGAAGTGAGCTAGTAAAATGAATAATGGTGTTCTTATTTAATGAGATATACCTGTGTTAGCATTTCTAACCATTCCTACAGTAAACATAAAGGAGTTACTTACAAACTACTGGTGAAATACTTGTTAATTTGTATTCTCTGTCCCTGTAAGAGTAAATACAGCCAATGGCTTTACACGTCAACTGGACATTTTTACATGACACCAAATATGCACCTAACTTAGTTAAAGCAAATGTGTGAATCCTAGTATTTACATACAGCCAAAGGTAAAGGATGGAAATTTCAAAACTCATTTCTTGCTGTGTTTGCCCATCATGCCATGGAAGAGTGGAGTTGTGACTTGAAATACTATTTTGAGCTAATCCAATATTCTATTTGTAAGGTTTGAAATTGAGTTTAAAATGTCAATAACACTTCAGAAGCTGAGCCGTTACCTGGATTTATGCCTCGTCTGTGTTTGGTTGTGTCCAATTCGAAAAAAACAACAAAAAAAACAGAAAAGAAAAAGAATACATATGTGGTGTCACACATCCTCATCTTTGTTTTGTTAAAAAAAACACACATAAGGAAAAAAAGTGGAGATGCATCAGTACAAAGGATGTAATCATACTGAGCCATCACAACACAGATTAGCCACAAGTTGTTTGCAGGATGTGCACATGTACTTTTACTGCGCTGTGTCGATAAGCAAGACAGACATTAAAGCCGTCTACAATCCTTTTAAAAGCAACGGCAGAATAAATAAATTTACGTCAAAACAGGACACTGAAACACTGGTGTATGCTTTGGTTTTCAGTAGGTTTCATTACAATAATGTCATCTTTACTGGTGATTTTGAAGATCATGCAAAATCTTTGTCACAATCCTGACCAACACAAGAAAAACCAATCACATCACACTAGAGTTTAGATTTTCTTTATAACCCAACTTTATAACACAAAACTGCAGTCATATCAGGCCAAAATCATATGCTTGATTGTCAGCTACAAACAGGCTATAACACATACAGCACAGACATAAAACTGTGTTAATTTAGGTATTATTGTTTAAATAGAGGGAAATTTATCCTGTTGAGAAAGTAAAGTTCAGAGTTTAATTAGACTGTAACAAGCGCTGAACACTGCACAACTAATGCCACTAGTCCCACCCTGTTCCGCTCCTATCAATTACACATCCCATAAGGTTTGAACTTGGATCACCCTGCGATTACATGTGATACAATTAAGCTGAAAGTTGTTAAACAAAAACTTAAAATGGGAGAAGTTACACTAATGACTCCAGCAGAGTGTAAAGTCAGAGGTCTGGAAGTACTTTAAACTGGTCGCAGTTTAAAATAATATGTCAGGTTGACTTCAGGCTCTGGCCCCTAATTAGAGTGAATAGTTGGGTTGGATCGGGCCCAGACACAGTGTCTATGGGCTAAGGCTGACCGTGTCGGGTGGATTTTTTAGGCCCGATCTAATCTCTAAGACACCAACTCTTAAATTAATACACTTGGTTACCAGTATCTCACAGGATACATTTCACTTTTTTTTTTGCCAATAAAGCAATTCAACCTAAAGAAAAACCCATATTTCTGTAAAAAAGCAGCACTTCAAGCAATGAACAAAAGTCTTCAAAACATCCAATTAGGTCTAATAAGAGTTACTCTAACTTGATACCACAACATGTATCTAGAGAGATAAATATGTAACCTACCATACAAGGAAAATAGGACACTGGAGTTATTATGGCAGTGTGAAAGGGTATATATTCTGCTTCATCCCTTCCTCCTATGGAGTCATCTGACCACAGTTTGTTGTGTCTCCAGCTCACAAAGCAGAAGCTTTTTAAAAGAAAAAAAAACACACAGACCCATACTGCTAAGACCTGGAAGGAGGACAGACAGCATTATGGCACAACAGGGATGCTTCAACTAGACCATGTTAGGGCAGTTTTCTTAATGCTCGGACATAAACAAACAAACTGAAAAGATATTGGACCATATCAAGTTCTGTGAGGACTCAATTCTGTTCACCCAGACATTTGAGAAGCGTCCTGAAAACAAACAATGGGTATAAAACCCCAAACTGAAATTCCTTTTAAATGAAAAGGAACAATGCCTTATAAAGTTAGTAAAAACCAATATTCAACATCGGCATTACAAGTGGGGAAAAGGATCTACATCTCAAAGTCACATCCTGTTTGGCAGAGCTGGTAGCTTGAAGACCACACAGATGAATATTTTTTTTCTTCTTCAGCAGTCTCCTAAACAAAGAATTTGGTGTGGAGGGGAATAAACCAACCAGTCATAATGCTATGGTAAAGTTTAAATATGCTTTGCTGCTTCTTAACCTAAACAAAACCCTCGTCTTTGTTTACTCGAGACTAAATAAGGAAACAATATGACAACCTGCCCAAAGAAATCTACAACTAAAACTGGCTTCTGAAATGTGGCTTGATGTTGCTTGCATAATTTGATGTGCTGAGACACCATCTCAAAGTAAAAGATTATTTTGTTTTGGGCACATGGCGCAGGGCGGCACTGCATAGCTTTGCTTGGCCCGGTTCTGCTCTGCCGTCATGCAACACGCAATTAGAAAAAAGCTTCAAAGTGGTGTGCTGTGAATGCCACTTCTAACATCAAAACCTGTCACTGAGCAAAGTGCAGAAACTGCCACCTGGTGATTACCAAATCAGCGGCGTTGCTTAGAGACAAATGATTCAGTTTCATCTCATCTTATAGAGGTTAAGTCCAAATTAACTAAGACTTAATGACTTAATGTCATAGCAATACGCACTGATGGAGTATGTCGCCAGAAGATATGCTTCTCACTTTCAATTAAAGTACCTAAACCTGCTAAATAGATTTGTTGGTCTACACTCCAAGGTGTGACACCCTGCTGTCATCATATATGTTTCTGATGAAGTTGACTAAAGTTTAGTAAACTGCTCTGGCTTTACCTGCTGTGTGAGACTGGAGGGGTGAAAGTTAACTGAAGTGACTAAGGAGAGGGGAATCTAGACCTCTTTGCTTAGGCTTCTGTCTCTGCGACTCAACCCTGGATAAGCAGAAGTCATGGTGGACGGATATTGCAGACAGGGGTTCTCTAAAACGCTGGAATGAAAAGGCATTTTCTCTATGTTCATATTTTTCATTTTAAACTCATGTCATAATCAAATTCCACCTGCTTGATTCAAGTGGGTGAATGTTTGAATCATCATGATAAAAAAAATGATAGATGAGTTACAATCAGACAGTGAGAGCAAGAGAGGGAAATCAGGCTACATAAAAAGTGTAGTCTGATATATGATGTACTGTTGTTGCATTAGAATCAGATTTAATATCCTTTAGAACTATTTGATTTTGAAAAATATTTTTATCTAACAACCTAATTCAGGGCAATTACAATAAAACATTTCAAATGGCATGAAAAAGCTACTCAGTCTGCATTAGATCTAAAGATATCGAGTAGATTAGTATTACAGTTAGACGAGCATTCAATGCAAAACATAATTCATGCCTTTCCTGGCGTGACTTACAAATAATTAATTGCACAGCAAGTATGTATATTTAACCTTTCTGTACCACCTTATTGCTGCAATAGATCAGTATTAGCAAAGCTTAACATTGTGAACCACATGGACTGAGTGAAAAACCTTTCTGTTGAAAGTCAATTAGCAAAGAAATAATTGAAATTCAAACACCTTATCTGTGAATGCGCATACGTAAGAATTCATCCGTGCAAATGTAAAAAAGTCTGGCAGACTTTTAGACATTTTATCAGTATTGATACATAACTAAGATAATATTTATTTTCCTTGTGTTGAAGATGGGAAAATATGCTTGAAAGACATTGCTCAAGCATGAATATAATCCCAGAAAAATCCCCTGTATGACAGGTCTAATGAGTGTTAAAAATCAACTCATATTAACCAACTGGACACACTGCTCCCAAGTGTGTTTTTCTGCATTATCATAGTGTGGACACATTTTTAAGTTAAGAGAGGAAAGAAGTGATGTGAAGCCAACTCTGTTACAGGCTCTCTTTGGTCAGGATCTTTCCATTTGTGTGATCTGGAAACTGAGACTAAACAGCAACTTGTCTGTTCTGCTGCAAATCAAAACTTTACATTTTCCTGTCAGTCACATTTTGATTAAATCTGTTTTTAGATATGGTCTAAAAAGTAAGTGGCTCCACAGAGCTCCAGCTTGATCAACTGATTTTGTCAATTGTGGAGTATTTGTATCAACCTACAGAACTTGCAGAGGATCTAGAGCTAAGCTTGGACTGATGCAAAGTTTTCACTGCTCATACAATAGAAGTGGTGTATATACAGGGTGGGCCACAAGTTTCCATACATAGAAAAATAAACAGTTTATATTGGACAACAGTTTCTATTTTTGTGTAATCGCTGCACGTCTTGGACCACTTCATGGTTGATTTGCAACATTTTAAGTTTTCTGAAACTTGCAAATAAGTTTTGCCACAGTGTTGTGTGTGTGATGCTCATTCCATGTTTTCTGTCAAGGTTTTGTGCAACTATGCGATCCAGATCCAGATATCAGTATAATTTCAGTTCTTTGCTCTTTTCTCAAACGCATCTTCTTGGGCAACTGAAATATAAAAGAAATACGTATTACATTCTCATATGTGTGGAAACTTATGGCCCACTCTGTATATTTTTACCATGTAATATGCATGAGCAGTTTCAAGAGTTTTTTTTTTTTTTGCCAAACTGCTGGGTGGAAGAAAGTAAAAAGGATAGAATCAATGTGAAACTCAAGGACAATCAGGAGGTCACATTTAAAAATAAAAGGTTGAATGACAGTCTGTGAAAGTAATTTTGACTTTCATTCAGAAACAATCTACCAACAACGTCACAAAAACTTAGGAGTGTATTTTCCACAGGTCAAAAGTTTGTCTTTCCCGATAACGTGGAGGAAGCGTAATAATTTTCCAAAACCGTGCATACATTTACACTTGCAAAGAGTTACTCTTTTGCCGTTAGGCGGTACACTCCGAGTGCTGCCGAAGCCGACGAAGTCAAATGGAGGCTTAATTACAACGATAAGTTGTTGCCCTGCAGCTTAAAACATCTTATCACTGAACAGCTGGAAAGAATTTTACATGACGTGATGAATCCATAATTGGGTCCAGGGTGACTGTCAGACAACAAGCCTCCCTGTGGAGTCGTTTTTCATGTCCTCCGGGCTTGAGCGATTGAAAGTGGGTTTTGTAGTTCTGGTGATTCAGCGCGACCTATGGCACAGTTGCGTGTAAGCCTTTAAAACAAATCCTTAACCACAGCTGCTCTTAAAGGTTCACATTGTTACTGTTACATCAAATTGCACACTCTAAAGTTTAACGTATTGCATTTTATGACTCTCACCACTCAAATTTCAGAGTTTGCCACATTGCCACAGAGTGGGAAACTGCCTGTGAAAAACAGTAAGTACCAACACAACAAGACAGCAGGCTTTTTGGAAAAATATAGGAATCCTTACTTCCATGTTGCTCTGCAAAGAGAAAATGGTTCTCAGAAAAAAACCCATTTTATTTATTTATTTTTCTTTGAATCATTTGCTTGTTTTCTGAAGTAGGCAGCCTTGATGGGCCCTGCAGAAAATGGTCATGGAACAAAGTTTGAGGGGGTTATTTACTGAATAAGTGNGTCCTTGACGATGGGGTAACAAAATGGTTTCTAAACTACAAGTCAAATTAAGGTTTGAAGTTGTTTCACCTAACGTTCTGGGATTGCAGGTATTGGATGCATGCATGTGTGAGAGAACAGGGAGTGCCTTTTAAATCGGACCTGTGTTTTCCTTAAGGATTAGCAGCGTCTAGCATTTGTCACACTCTGTGACACGGGTGATAAATGAGAAGCTCTAACGCAACAAACCGAGAACGAAAAAAAATCTAGCTGGACTTTTGTTCCTTTGGCCTTCATAGCATACTTTGCAAAAGTATTTATGCTCCATTTTTACTCTTTTTTTAAGTTAACTTTTAACCACAAACATCAACATATATTACTTGATTTTAAAGTGGTAGATCAACACAAAGTATTATATTTTTTGTGAAATGGAAGGAAAATAAGACATGTTTCTTAAAATAGCGGCGTGCATTTGAATAAAACCCGGTGCAAATAGTATATGGTGTCCACCTGTGTGGACACCATATACTATTGTGGAGAAGTCAATTTGTGGAGAAGTTTACAGCAGAATTTGGAGAGAAAAATACGTTTTTTGCCATTTACCATCTGTAGACCTAAGCTGACAGACTGGACAATGACAGCTTTATTTAAAGAGACCGGCATAAAGTCCCTTGGTACATCAAGAGAAGCTGCAAGGATCCACGACTCAAATTTCAGAATCAGTTGATAGGACAGCTGCGAGACATAAAGTAAAA
>CAEGAF010004348.1:0-30501 GCA_903067075.1 Micropoecilia bifurca
CAACAGTCTTGAAGGAGTTCCCAGAGATGCTTAGCACTTGTTGGCCCTTTTGCCTTCACTCTGCGGTCCAGCTCACCACCAACCATCTCGATTGGGTTCAGGCCCGGTGACTGTGGAGGCCAGGTCATCTGCATCCCATCACTCTCCTTCTTGGTCAAATAGCCCTTACACAGCCTGGAGGTTTGTTTGGGGTCATTGTCCTGTTGAAAAATAAATGATGCTCCAACTAAACACAGTCTCCTCTTCACAGTTGTTGCAGAGATATGTCTGCTGCTAGAACTCTGTGTGGCATTGACCTGGTCTCTAATCTGAGCTGCTGTTAACCTGTGATTTCTGAGGCTGGTGACTCAGATGAACTTATCCTCCGCAGCAGAGGCGACTCTTGGTCTTCCTTTCCCTGGTCGGTCCTCATCTGAGCCGGTTTCTTTGTAGCGCTTGATGGTTTTTGCGACTGCACTGGGGGACACTTTCAAAGTTTTCCCAATTTTTAGGACTGACTGACCTTCATTTCTTAAAGTAATGATGGCCACTCGTTTTTGTTTACTTAGCTGCTTTTGTCCTGCCATAATACAAATTCTAACACTCTATTCAGTAGGACTATCAACTGTGTGTCTTCTGCACAACACATCTGATGGTCCAAACCCCCTTTATAAGGCAACCAATCCCACTTATTAACCTGACAGGGCACAACTTGTGAAGTGAAAACCATTTCAGGTGACGACCTCTTGAAACACATCAAGAGAATGCAGAGTGTGTGCAAAGCAGTAATCACAGCAAAAGGTTGCTACTTTGAAGAAACTAGAATATAAGGCGTATTTTCAGTTGTTTTACACTTTTTTGTTTAGTAAATATTTCCACATGTGTTAATTCAAAGTTTTGATGCCTTCAGTTTGAATCTACAATGTCATGAAAATAAAGGAAACTCATTGAACGAGTAGGTGTGACCAAACTTTTGGTCTGTACTGTATATATTTTGCTGCTACCCAAACTGTCAGCAGTATTGATGAAGGTAATTTGAGACGTAATCATGTTCACCTCAGAGGAACTGCATGCCGAGGTCTGCTATGCTGAATGTCTCCTGCAGAGGGCAGCACTCACCTTCCTTCAGGTCAGCCGTCCCCTATCAAACACACACACTGCAGAGTGCAGCTGAATCCGTCTGTATATAAGCTTCTTGCTCCATTTCTGTCCAGGATGAAAACATGATTAGCTTTATCAAAGGAGGAATTAAAGTGAGGAACAGCTACCAGACATACAAGTGAGACTCAACCATATCCATATGCTGACTTTTAAATTGTCCTGCTTCTTCATGAACTTTTTGTTTTGTTTTGTTTTGAAATGTGTTATTTCTCACTTTTTGGCAACATCCCATAATGAGCATCAGTTCTGTTTTCCCGATTTACCTCGTCCTCTCAGGGAGCTCCACACCGTCCTGAAGTCAACTGGATACACCCACGGCGAGAATCACGGCCATTTTGAGGGCGGCGTGAAACTGGGAGTCGGGGCCTTCAATCTAGTACGTGTGGGGAAAATATAACTATCAGTGTGCAAAAGTGAATGCAATGTTTTAGAGATCTGATGTTTAAAACACAGATTTAACATTTTCAGATTCTTAGAAGCAAAGCAAAAAAAAACCCCACAAAGAATCATTATGGTCTGACATGACCACGTTCAAGTCCTAGTTTGGAAATTCAGGATTAGTTGTGACTCATTCTTACTTTAACAACGGACCAATGTTCTGTGATGATCTCAGTGTTCCATGTGCTTCTCTGCCTCTTGTAGATGATCTCCATGCTGCCCACACGTACGCTCAAGCTGCTCGAGTTTGTAGGATTCTCCGGTAATAAGGTGAGTTAAATTTAACCAGCGACTTGGTTCCTATTGATGAGTTCATTTTCATACTCAACCAGGGCAACACAAAGGGCTCCACATTGCATAGAAACAAGCAAACTAAATTAGATAACCAAGACTAAATTTAAAGTGTACAGAAATGTGGGGAAATGTCATTTTTGCTGATGACGATCAGGAAGCACCAGAGAGCATAAAAATCCTCAGGCGCATTGTTTTGTAAAGTACCGATGAGGGGCAACAGGAAGATCATAATTCATGAAAAGAATAAATAAATACTTTACAAAACACAAAATAAATACTTTTAATACAATCAAAATATATCTTAAAGTAGATATAATTAACTTTAAATGATAAAAAAAATCCTTATTGTTGAAATTCAACCAAAAGCTAAACCAAAAAGATAAGTCTTGTGTTTGCTTCTAAATTCATTGGAATCTATAACTCTTGTGCCATAAAACCGCCTGATAAATGTAAGAGACTAAATTCTTTAATAATTTAAAACCAAAAAATGTTTATTAAAGCAGAGACTTTTTCTAGTGTTTGTGACAAGAAACAAGCAGCTCATTTCACGAGACTGGTTTATATGTGATGAATATGTGATTCAGTTGATCAAACGTCCTTCTCCTAACATTTTGTCCACCTGTAGCTTTAATGTCCTGTCTGACATTAGAGAGTATTTGTTTTTAAGTTTTTAAAATTGAATAGGATCTTTCTTCTCTCTTTATTTAACATTGTGTAATAAAATGTAAATAATTAATTTAATGTAGCAATAATAATAATTTAGTGGTAAATATGATTTCTGGTGAAACACTAAATAACTACTGATATGACGGTGTTGAACCTGACACATACAGTTAAAGCGTGAAATGAAAGTGCTCAGCTACACAATTGATTTTGAATCTGTGAGTATGATGAGTAACGCAAGTACAATATCATCGTGTTAAAAGTTTCTCTTTTTATGACCAATCAGTGTGGTTCTAATATCTCAAGTTTCATTCACGTAACCAATATGAAAAGCAACCCGAGTTTGATTTGTGACTTGACTTTTCCAGCAGAGGGCAGCGGTGCAGCAGACTATCAGGCTCCCGTGTTTAAAACCAGGCAGACATCCCCTGTCACAAAAAAAAACAATCAGTGTATTGATCACACTCTGATTTTACTGCTTGTATTCCAGCTGATCTTCCATTAGTAGAGACTTAACTCATGTTTAGTTTTGTCTGTTTGTGTTTGTGCGCAGGAGTTTGGACTTCAACAGCTTCAGGAAGGCTCTGCAGAAAGCACCTTCAGGTCGTTCCTGTGTAATATGCTCCTGCTGTGTTATCACACATTCATGAGCTTCATATTGGGTAAAGCCAAGATACACACAAACACCAAACTGCCCAAAAAAGAAGAAAACTACAAACAAACCTAACTTAATTAGTTTTGAATGTTTTTCACAGGCACTGGGGAAGGAGACGTTGAAGACGCAGAGAGACTTTTGCAACCATACCTGAAAAAATACCCCAAGGTTTGCAATGCTACTTTTAATTCTTTTGTCTTTATGACTTGTGTTGTTCCATAGCATATTATATTTTGCTTTTCTGCAGGGATCCATCTTTTTGTTCTTTGCTGGTCGAATAGAGGAGATTAAAGGCAACCTGGATGATGTAAGTACCTTTGTTGGGCCTTAAAGCAATGGTCTTAATGTCACTAAATTACCTGCTTAGTAATCAGGAGACATATGGTGCTTCAACAAGACAACCACTCTGTTTCTGTACTGATTGTTTGCAGCACAAATATACTCTGACATTTTTCTATATACATGTGACTCGTAAGCTTTGAGACAGCTACAAAAATAAAAAGAGATCAATTATGCATTGGGAACAATTTAAAGACAACCTTCAAGACTTCTTCCCTGCCCACCTATAACATTTAAACTTTTGCAGTCTGTTTCTGACTGTAGCAAACTCTGCCTAGCAACCAAAAGCAACAATTTCTGATTGGCTTGAGAGACTTAAAGCTCTCTTTTGTGCAACACTCAACACTGTAAACACAAAAAACTAAATTAGCTAATTTTACTAAGTAGAAAAAATCCATTCAAGTATGTAACTTTTCAAAATTAATTCATAGAATAGATAAAATTGGTACTAAATAGTTTGAACCAGTGATATGCTGGAAATAATTCATTTTTCAGGACTCAGTGATGTACAAACTGCAGAGGCTCAGTGAATTACAACCAGTGTTGTGTGTTTGTGTGCAGGCCATCAAGCTCTTTGAGGAGTGCTGTGAGGCTCAGCAGCAGTGGAAACAGTTTCACCACATGTGCTACTGGGAACTGATGTGGTGCTTCACGTACAAGAGGCACTGGAAGATGGCGTACTTCTACGCTGACCTGCTTAGCAAGGAGAACTCATGGTCCAAGGTCTGACTACGTACTCAGAGACGTATTTGCTTGGAAGAAGAATACTTTTTTTTTTTAAATCAACTTCTCGAATTATGAGTGAATTATTTTCATGTTGGTGGACATCTATAAATATTTCCACTACAGATTTAGCACAGATGTTGTGAATCTGTTCTTAGCTCAGGCGAGAAACATGAAAAAATTTAATTCTGTTGACATATCCCAGATCTTTGTGGGTTTATTTTTCCTCATTTCCAAAGGTCTGATGAAATCGCTGTGGTAAGCATGTTTTATTTTCCCTCAGGCCACATATGCTTTTATGAAAGCAGCCTATCTCAGCATGCTGACTGACGATGACTGCCTTACCTTCGGGGAGAGTGCGCTAACTCTTTTCAGGTATGAACCCAGATAATGCTCACATTACTCACAGCAAAGGGAAACAGATAATTTATCTTGATAGTTTAGAGATGCACAGAACCATAGTAAAGTTTATTTTTTGTTGATGTGTAAAGCTGACAAAATGGGTCATAAATTAATCACCTAAAGGTAGAAAATTAAAGCTGAAACACAGGTTTGATTAGTTTACCAGGGTTTGTTTTGTCTTTTTTATTAGCCCCCATGGCTCTTTGGAGATAGATGTGTCACCTTTTAACTGTAAATGTACAAGGTTTGGAGTTGGAACAATGGAACAGAGCAACCAGTGAAGTCCTGGAAAGTCCTGCCTCTGTCTAGAGTTCAGCATCCAAAATGGCTGCTACACATGTAAAACATAGTCAAAGCTGCAAGAATATATAATGTTTTTGCACTTCAGTTTGCCCATCTTTAAACAAAAAATCCTCTATATCCTCTTTCTGTTAGGATGTTTATTTTGTTCTTCAACGTCCACAGTTAGAGCAATTAGAAGATAAGTGGTTTTCTGTCTCATGATTAGAATGAGCTCAAATCAACAATGACGTCATGTCTGAGCTGAGACTATTGAGGCTACAAGTTAGAAAAAACTGCAAATTTGTAAATTGTTCTGCTCAGTGAGCAATAAAAGCAGATAAGAACATATCACTTTCATTTTTTTGCATTCAAATACGAAAAGAACTTAGTGGATGAGGCACAGTAGCTAGTGACGAAAATAAAAGGACAACAAATTGTAAAAAAAAAAAAAAAAAAAGTGGCAATAGTACCTATATTTAATGCAAAGTACCCCTCATTTGAGACAGACGTTTTCCTTTTTCTTCTTTGAATTGTAAGTGGTTGAAGGATCGAAATGAGAAGTTATGTTGTTTTTGCATCATGTTTCAGGCAGGTCCCTGGACTGAAACAGAAAATTGCAGGAAAATCTTTGCCAACAGAGAAGTTTGCGATCAGGAAAGCCCGCCGCTACTTTGGGGAAAATCCAGTTTCTCTCCCAGCTGCTCCACTGGTCAGTACTGAAAAATCACTGTGTTCTGCTTTGAAAGCCCCTGTGGTGTGTCAAAAATTTCAGCACACAGAGATCAGTAAAATTTCACACAACGTTGCTCTTGTCCAAACGGCACTTTAAAGTCATCATCTAAATGAATCAAAGCTGCAACCAGAATATTTGCTCTCATAAACTGTCATTTATTATTTAATGAGACCAAAATCTTGTTTCTTAGAAAACAAAGGGGCTCTGTAATATTTGACCCATTAAACTCAGTTATATAAGCAGAGGTCCAGTCAGCTTTTACTCAGTGGCATTATGGCTGTTAAGTGAAGATATATGTTCATATAACTATGCAAGGTAGTGGTAAATATTGGAATAAACCAGTCAAAAAATCTGATATTTGCAGTAAACATTGTTGCGTTTAGTTTCTAAAGTAGTTGTCGTCATAGTGAGTTTTGGTGAACTGCTGACAACACACTTTGCTCTGACAATAGGAAATGATGATAATTACCTGTAAATCATTTTGCCTTTTTTTGGATAATGTTCAGGAGATGATGTACATCTGGAACGGCTACACAGTCATTGGAAAACACAAAGACCTGACTGAGGGCATGCTGAAAACCCTGGATGAAGCCCAGGCAACACTTGAAAGCTTTCCAAGTATGCAAAACTCTTCAGTGGCAATAAAGTAATCCATCCATCCATCCATTTTCTTGCACCCTTGTCCCTTAGTGGGGTCGGGAGTTGCTGGTGCCTATCTCCAGCTGGCGTTCCGGGCGGTAGGCGGGGTACGCCCTGGACAGGTCGCCAGTCTGTCGCAGGGCAATAAAGTAGTATTAGATTTAAATTAAGATCATTTTTAGAACTTAGATTAATAGATTAATAATAGAACCGAAGCTACAGTTCATCCAGTGCATTTGATGCATTACCTTCTGAAGTTCAATCTTTGCGTAATTTATGTTACAACTTTAAATTCAGTTTAAAGTTAAAGTTTCTATAGAGTAGCATAAAGTAGTAAATTATTTCAAAGTGGAAGAAAAGTGATACATGATTGTTTGTAAATTAAAATGTGAAGAGTTCAGCACGCCTTTATAATAAGCTCCTGTGAATCAATACATTATAATTTATCCTGCAAGACTTTTTGGCTTCATCATTCCCAGGTTTGTCTTATTTGGATGAGAACTTTTTTTTGCCCATTCAAATGTACATTTTCTGATTTTTGCTTGTGAAAAATCTTGAAAATAATTGTCCTCCCATATTACACTTATTCACCAATTTGATCATTTGATTTAATCAAATGATCAAATTAAACTCGTGAAGGTTTGTGCTCGTAAGATGACAAAGTGTGAAAAAGTTTAAAACAACAAATACTTTCATAAGGCAGCGTATGGATTGTTAAATAAATGACACAATGACTCATGTTGTGTTTTTGGCGCTTGGTCTTTGTCAGGGACTGAATACACCATAGACGATCAGTGTCTGTTGAGCCTGTTGAAGGGCCTTTGTCTCAAGCACCTGGGTCACCGAGAGGAGGCTGAACACTACTTTACCCTCGTCCTCTGCAAGTAAGCCTCGTACACAGATGGAGTATTTTGCAGCCAGCAGAAATTGAGAAAAGCATGTTTTCTGTGCAACTAACCATCAGGATCTTTCTAGAAGACAAGAAGCACACAGCACAACACTTACACTGCCATTGATGTGTTTTGTCGTTGTCTGCAGTGAGACTCAGATCAAATATGACCACTACCTGGTTCCTAATGCCCTGCTTGAGCACGGTCTGCTGTGCCTGGAACAGGGGAGAAGAGATGAAGCTATTAAACTTCTAGAAACGGCAAAGTGAGTGTTTGAAGTCACTAAATATTCACAGTAGAACCCAAATGATTCATTCTTGTGGCATATTTAGGTTCAAAGTAACATTTCAATTTTAGCACTGCAAATCCATGTTTCTTCTGACTGAAAGTAATACTGTAGAACCCAAATGATTCATTCTTGTAGAAGAATGAAAGTAATACTGACAGTTTGGAGCTGCCCAGCAAGCGCTCCAAATTGACATTAATAAATTCTGTGAAGAAAACTAAAAATTTGGGTGATGACAAGGAGGCCTTCCAACCTCAAAGACTTGGAGGTTCTCACCATAGATGAATCTCAAAAATACCAATGAAATACCAATGAAAATCTGATCAACAACTATAAGAATCGTTTGATTTCTATAATACGATATAGGTTTTTTCATTAGTTACTCAGAAAGACATTTCTCAATAAAATGTAAATTAAAAACAGATCAATAACATTTCTTTAAACACCTAAACGTGCTGACTTTTGAGCGATAGTCCAAAAACATGACTGTCAGGTTAATTGGGCTTAATTGTTCTCTAAATTGTCTCTAGGTGAGTGTGTGTGTGTGTGTGTGTGTGTGTGTGTGTATGGTTGTTTGTCCTGTGTGTCTCTGTGTTGCCCTGCGACAGACTGCCGACCTGTCCAGGGTGACCCCTGCCTCTCGCCTGAAATGTTAGCTGGAGATAGACACCAGTACCCCTCCTGACCCCACTAAGGGACAAGGGTGTAAAGAAAATGGATGGATGGATGGATGGATGGATGGATGGATGGATGGATGGATGGATGGATGGATGGATGGATGGATGGATGGATATTTTTATCCATTACATGCCTATACACAACATCACTTGACATATTTTAAGTTGGCTTTTTTTTCTGCTGCTATGTTTTAGGCACAATTACAAAAACTACTCCATGGAGTCACGGACACACTTCCGTATCCAGGCTGCTTTGCACAAAGCTAAGGGAACTGGGGAGAACGGCGTCCTTGTTCCTTCCAGTCCATAACGGGTAGAGGAGGGCACACCAGCGCAGTGACAGCTTTCTGCTTCTGCAAGCCCACAGTGCAACATCCAGCCCGACCAGCTGCAGCCCGTTTGGGCTGAAGTGTTTATTTTACTTGTTCATCAAATCTGGAGGCAATTGTTTATTTTCTTGTTGTTGATTTTTGGTGTCATGTGTCAAATTAGCATGGACATCTGCATCTCTGACTGGCCTTAATTTCTGGCCTCTGGTTTCTACATCCTCTTTTTAGAGAAATATTACATGGAGCTTCATATGCTGATCTGACTTGAAATAGAAACGAGTTTGGAAGTGGGTCATGTGTTTATAAAATGCTGTAGTCTTCCATCATGGCTGCTCACTTAAAAACATAAAGAGTGGCAAACAAAGTCAAATTTGTGTGGTATACAAGCTTTCCCCCCCACCATTATATAGTGTATATATGCACATTGAGTTACGGTAAGATGTAATTATTTGTTAAAAGATTTCCAAAATCTATTCATGGATTATTCATTGCTATGTATAAAAATTCAGAGCCAACTTGACCAAATATTTTTAAATTCTTTTTTAATAGTTTTTTTTTTGTATACATAATTATTGGTTCCCTGTGTATTCCAGAATGAAGGAGCCTTTTATTTTAAATTTTAGGGGGGGTTCAGTTATTTGAAGCATGTCTAATAGCGGTTAGTAAGAATTTATTTGAGTTGACTCATTCAGTCTTTTTTTTTTAGACATGAAACTGAAAGTATCAGTTCTGAAAGCCTCTATTTTCTTTTGCGCAAACCAAATAACTCAACTCGCCAAAGTCAAAATGCCAGCAAGACTTGCAGATGTTCTTTAGATTTACCTACTGTAAGCTGCACCTTTGTACACAGATTGTCCTGTTTTAAGAGGACAGATAAATGTGTCTTTTAGAAAGGCAGACTCCCTTTTTGCTGCCTCCTGGCATGTGGGACTGGTTCCAGGGCTACTTGAGCTTGAACAAACCAGCCTTTCAAAGTGATCAGGGCTGTTTGCTTGTCCGCCTGCTGCATCCTTTTACATGTTGAAGAAAACTCTTATTCACCACAAAACCACTACAACCTTTACAGATTGCGAGAATTATCTGTTGACTCCCCTCTCTGGGAGGGGAGGGGAGTCAGCAGAGTTCTACAGCAGAGTCTGTAGAACTACCTACAGAAGGAACCAAACCTATAAACCACATCCTGCTGAAGAGTGTCTGTGTACAACAAATATGGTTTCTCCTCGTAATTGATTGGTGGCTGGGTTATTACGAAAGGCTGTGCACGTCTAACAGCCTTTTATGAACTCCAGTGGGGTCTGAAGAGTTGGAAAAGTCCTGATTTATTTCTATACAAGAGAATGTAGTGATATAATTTGATTACTTGGAGTCAGTTGCGAAACACATTTTAATGGTGGAGGAATTATAATCATATAAATGTAAAATCCAGTCAGTTTATGGAATGTTTCCGTAAAATATTAAACTTTACACAATTAGTAAAAAGTATATTTTTGTTTTCCCTCTGATTTTACATATGCTGTACATGGATAAAATTCTAAACTAAAAGTTGTAGGTGTTTACAGTCTGTATATTATATTGGGCATGGTTACCCACTGAGTAAAATGACTCATGTAAATGTTTTTGTTGTAATTTATGATGAAATTATAATGTCTTACTGAACACTCCATCCTAAACTGTCTTCTTTTTTCCATCTAAAATCATATTTGAAAGTACACAGTATTAGGTAGTTTTGATTAGACAACAAAGAGGCACAGCTTGCCTCTTTGTTGTCCGCTTCTTATTTACCTAAGAAGCAGACAAATATGTTAATTTATATTCTTACTGTAGTAGCAGAGTCTCAACTTTGAATTTTAGCAAAATCCAACCTTTTACCTAAGCATGTTAATGCAGTATTGGGGGAAAAGGTTTTAACATGTCTGCTTTTGAATTTCAGGTAACTTCCCAACAGGTATTGAACGTAGCCCTCATATTTACATGGATGATGGTAGATAAAGATTGTTTTTGCTGTGACTCCCCAGTAACAGGTTGTTTAATATTATATTTGAAAGCTTGGTGACCCCAAAATATCGCTCTTGTGTCCTGGATGTAGTCTTCTAATAGTGAGCTTGGAAAATTTCTCTTTATCACTGTTTTTACTGTGAATCCTGCCAAAAGTGGTTCCCCATCCAGCTTTTCAGCCAACGGCTTCTGTGTTTCATACTAATACCCCAGGAAAACAGAACGTTGACAACTATTAAAAAGAGGTTTCTGATTATGGTAAAAAAAAAAAAAAAAAAAAAAAAGAAAAAAGGTAAACAGAAAACATTTGTAAGCTACAGTTATTTTTAGATGTGCCAACAATTACCACCAGAGAATTTATTTTTTTTAAAATGACCCCCACCTTCAACCCCAACTGCACTGATTTTCAAAATTTCTCCAACATATTATTAGCAGAACATTTAATCGCTACATTTAAACTCAACTATAACACCTAGGTCTGATTTTAATAGTGCGTTTGGTTTTTCAATGAGAAATTTCGCCATGACGCCCTTAAGAGAGGGAAATTAAAAAATAAACATATTAAGATATCTGTCTCAATTCGACAAAAGGTATAATGTTCATCCTTAAACGTTTAGGTTTTTGCCACAAACGTAAATATTGTATATAATTTAGAATTAAGTCCCCTTATTTATTGAAAATACAGGTTTTAAAGTGAGCCATGTATTCCTTCCTCCAATTCATAATAATAAACAGCGTATTCCAGAAAAACGACCCATTTACAGATTAAAGGTCTATGTTTATGTTTTCGACGTAAGCCAATATGACCACAAATCTGATTGGTTGTTGCCAAGACCATCGTGAACGTAGGTCGTCGCCTATTGGTTAGTTTTTTAAAGGGGCGGTGTTTGGCGTTGCTACATCACCACCTTTGTCGTTATTCAGCAGCTGCTCTCAAATTGGAAAGTCCCTCTCAAGCGGACAGCTTTCAGACAGGGAAAATGCACATTCCTCTGTCACCTACAAGGGCCTTGGATATTTTCTTCTCTTGGTTGGCTTAGTAGACATAAAATACTGTCAAAGCGTTTTATTTTCTGTATCTTGCGCATAAACATTCTCGTTCGGAGTCGAAGCTGGTGTTAGCTGGCTAGCTTTTTGTGCGGCTAGCTGTTAGCTGAAGGATGTTTTGTTGTTGAAGCAGGCAGCCCTCCCATCGTCTGGGAGAGGATATTTCTCAGCTGTGAATGGGAAAAACGCCCCGTTGACGCTTCTGCTGAGCTTCTCTGTTAAAGTGAGCCGTGAAATACACCAACACAGACAGGGGGAGGGGGTCCAGTCTGACAGAAGAGGAAGGAGATGGGAAACTGTTTGAAATCTCCGACCTCGGATGATATATCTTTGCTACATGAATCCCAGTCGGACCGAGCCAGTTATGGAGACGGTGCTGACCTGGATCAGGAGCCACCGCCCCCTTATCAGGTAAGTTTAGAACAAACCTCAACCACACACACAGTATGTTAAGTGCTGAACTTCAAATAATAATGTTTTTCAGTTTTGGAGGTGTGTCATTATGGTCCTACCCGTCTGCAAAGCAGCTGATGGCGGTCTTTATTTAAACAAACATCATGTGGAGCTGAATCAGCTATTGACAGATATAACATCACCACTCAGGAGAAACTCCAACCCACTGACCCCTGTCTCTTCACAGCATTCAAACTAATCCTCTTATCCCCAGGTCCTTCCTATGGGCATAGTTTTAATGAAGCAATAATTCCCTTTGCATTCACATACAAAAGTCATTTTTAAAAAATGAAACAATCGGGACCACAAAGATTTTGGTTGAAGTGGAGAATCATAAAATAAATGTGTGCTTTTCATTTTTATTATTTTGTTATCTTAACGTGGACAGTTCTCCACTTGTAATACTTTAGTTTTATAAGATGTTGACTCTCTCAGCTGAGGTTACTCAACTCTTCATTTGACTGACAACCTTCAGGCACCAACTTTGTTTGCCTGGTGACTTCATTTCCGTAGCCTGGTCATCTGTACATATGTAGAGCATGTTGTCACTGCAAACATGTTTGTTTTTGGAATGTAGCTCTATGAATCACTTAGTCAAGCCAGACATCATCATCGGATTTAGGATGGGAGATGTAATACAATGTCAGTACAACGTAAACTTGTTGTATTATTGATACGGATCATTTGAAAGTGTTTCAGGTGTTCAAGATAATAGAACAAATAAAAAAATTAAAATGAAAACAGTAAAATAAGATAAAATGGCATGTATGAAAAGCAGCTGTCTCCCACCAGACATTTCCTACCAAGCAGTGGCGCTTTACTTATTTTTTGTTGGATTATTGGTCAACCATTTTGGTTACTCTATGAAGAGTCTGGGGTTTTCAAACATCCTCCACACCTAAATAATAATAATCGTATCACTTTCTGACATGTTCTGGTGCCACTTTCTTTTTTCTTCTTCTTTTTTGTTGTTTGTGTGCTTATCTGTATTTGTACTTTAACTCCGTCTCGTCTCTGGCGTTACATCTACATCTCCCTTTTTGATAAAGCTTATAGATGGTGTCATACGTAACAAAAACTAGTTCTTAACGCAGTTCAGCCAGGTTTAAGTAATTGACTTGTGATTATTAGTCACCACCTAACTCATTTTTCATTATCTTTTTAATAAAGTAAAAAAAATAAAAATAAGAAGAATCATGATGTTATTTAGCAGCACAGTGGAATAGTTAATGGCACTGTTGCCCTACAGTAAGAAAGTTTTGGATTCAAATCCAAGCCTGGTGTCTTCTTAAAATTTCTTCTCTCCGGGTCCTCTGGGTTCCTCCCACAGTCCAAACTCATTACTGTTGGGTTAATTGGTCTCTCTAATTTGAGTTTAGATGTGTGTATGATCTTGCATTTGATACACTTTATTTTTTTCCTACTACATCCCTACATGTTTGAGATGTTTCTGGTCCATACAGGGACAGTGTGGTTTGAGGATCAGGTTTGTTAAACACTGGATTATGCCACAGTCTATAATCAGCTTTTGTTCTCTCTTTGCTCAACTAAACGGTGTTTTTACAATGTCTGGGTTTCCAAAATACCCAGGTGAACTTTGTGGTGTTTATTTACACACATTTTAATAGTTTAATCAACAGAAGAACATTTGACTGTAAGGCGTCTTACTGGACTATTTTAAACTGAGGCTAATTTTACTCCCTTATTACTATCAAATAAGTGCAGACTGGATTTGCTGGGTTTTTCCTCTCTCCTCCTTTTAATGCGTTATTGAATACATTAAGAATATTACTGAATAATTACCAAGTACAGAAAGTTGCCATTGTTATCATTTCATTACATTTCTTTATTTGGCCCATTCTTTGGGATTTACATTTCAGGTAATAGGAAAAAAGTGTAACTTGGCTGTGTAGTTAAATATATTTTTGTTACATCACAAAGTTGCTGTAGTCATGTAGTCTATAGGTGAAACCTTCCAGGTCAGAAGTATTGACTTCAGCTCTTTGTTTCATGTCTGTCGAAGCAATGCAGATGACTTTCCCCTTTAGGAGAGGCTCTGTTTTGTTTTTGTCACCCTCCCTTTATTATACAGGCATATCCCTCCCACTGTGTAATTAGGTCAGTCAGCTGTGGTCTGCAGAGGGATGACATAGTAAACACATGAGTTGTGCAGTTTTTATAATAGCCTTCTTAGTCTGTATTTCAGTTCTTTAGAAGAAGTCTGTTTAGAGTTTGGTCTGGTTGAACTGGCAAAGTTTCATAAGAGGTTTTCAGAGTTAAAATCAGAAAAACTCTGATTTCAACTCTTGTCAAATCTGCCAACTTTTTAAATGGTGACTCAGCACCTTCACAATCTGAACCCTGAAAAACATACACACATGTTTCTCTGTGCCTAAATATCAGGTTAATATATTTAAGAAGTTTTTGTAGCAAAGAATAAAGTATTTTCCTTGTGTTCTATTTGAAATTATTATATTTAGGCAGCTCCTCTTTGTGCTTTTGATTCTGCCTCAAAACGTTCAGTGATTTTTTTTTTTTTTTGTCCCATATCTTACAATAATTGATTCTGAAAATCAAAAAGTAACTTGCCTAAGCTTTAAATTTTTTTCCTATGATTCTATTACTGTGTTATTTAATTGTGTAGATTGCTTTTGTGTTTGCAGCAGAGTTTCTGAGTTATCGGGTGCAAAGATGCCCGCCTTCTTTGGGAGATAATCAAATTGGAAAGCTTTCAGCCTTTGTTGGACATTTTGCCAAAAATGCATTTGGAAAACCAAACATTGTCTCTGTAAATGTAGGGTTTTAAGGTTCACCCAGAATTTGATAACATATTTATCATTCAACCCATCACATCTAGGGATCTGCAGAGCTCTTGGGTACAAATGTCCCAGTCTACTCATCGTAAAAATAAACTGTAGTCGGTTTGATTTTATGTCTGAAGCAGTACTGGTGTGATGGAGCAATATGTAGACCAGCAACGTCTAGTAAGTTATGGTGGATTGGAGAAATAAGGATTATGAAACCCATAAATTAGTTCACCTGTTTCCTAAAACAAATTCAGATTTTCAGAAACTAAAAATGAAACTCCTGCACATTTAGAGTAGCAAGGGTTATGATGCAGTCTTTTTGTCTTGGCTCATTGAAATTATTCGGTGAACTAATCTGAATTACTATTCTGAAGTAATTTGTAATTGCACATCAAAGTAATAAACCTTACTACTAAATTACATCCCACACCTAGACAAAGCTTAAAAAGATGCTACATCCAGGGTGATGGTGAACTGACCGTCAGAGTCTGACCCAAGTCACACCACAGTCACAAAAACAAAGACTTGACTGAGGCTTGTCGTCTGGTACTAAAGTCTTTGTCACTATTTTTATCTCTTGTAATTAGGGGTAGTAGCAAGCCGCTAAGTAAGCAACAGACCTGCTGCAGCTCTGACAGGTGATGCACTCAGTGTGTGTGTGTGTGTGTGTGTGTGTGTGTGTGTGTGTGTGTGTGTGTGTGTGTGTGTGTGTGTGTGTGTGTGTGCTGCCAAAGGAGGGCAGGCTGCCTAAGGATGTGGTATTATTTGTGTGACTAGTCAGTCACAGAATTTAAACAGACTAGAAATGGGTTCAGACAATAAGGTGTGATGTATACATTTGAATTATGTACTTGATGGTTGCATCACTAACTTTGTATTTCATTGCTGTAAGAAGAAGTGCACAGGACGTCTGGCGCAGATTTAAGAATTGCGCTGACATCAGTGCCCCTGTGGTGCCAAACTCCCAGTTTGTTCCTTCAAAACTTACAGCGTTGCATTATTTTGTTCACCAAAATCCAACCATTTCACGTCAGCTGATATTTACAACCCTCTGTAGACATTTGTAGCTTTTTATTTATACACAATAACCTGAACTGGTCTGCCAGTTCTAGTTTGTGAAAAGCAAAAATAATGGTTTTGTTCTTCATATTTACTTCACATCCTCTTATGCCCAAGTTAAAGTTTGCATCATTTAGAATAACTTCTTGTATACAGAGTGTGTATCTTTGACCCAGCTTCCTAAATAGATTATGTGATGTCATACCAATGTACTGGTATTGTCTGTCCTGTTATCACGTTGACAAATCTTTCCTGTGACGTTAACATCCGTGGACTTTGCGTCTGATTTGAATGCTTTCCTTGTATTGTGTGCAGATGTCTGCAGTGCAGGTGTCTTGTCCAAACAATCAGACTCTGAAGTTGCCAAACCAAGATCTTGGATGTCCGAGGTTGTGACCTCTATATGCTTCAGTCGTTCCATCCCTTAAATGCTCACTGATATTAATTACTAGATTGCAGGAAAATAGTGTTTCAGCAAATAATTTTTAGTATTTGCAATTGTATTTGAATATTGAAAAAGATGTTTCAAAACCACTTCTGGATTATCTTTTGTTTTTGTTTTTTTGTCGTAAGCAGACGTTTAATGTTTTACACAACTATAAACTGATCATTTGGAGTGAGTAATGGTGTAAACTGGAAGGATGTGCATGCTTTAACACACTGTGTCCCATTTCTCAGCAGAGTCTTGCCCGCTGGGCAAGGCTGAATCAGTTTTTCCCTTTCACTTTAACTGCATGCGCCTGCCCTCTTCCCGCTCACCATTAGCAGTCCGAGTCTGGCAGGCTGACAGTCTCTAAATGTTGTGTGCTTGGTTCAACAGCCTACAGCATCTTCAGCAGACGAGATCAAAATCTGCTCTTCAGCTCCATCCTTCACCTCCCTCTGCCTTTCTAACTCCTCTTCTGGTTACCCTGACGTCACTCAGTTAGCAGCTGTCACTCCGGCTGACATGCAAGGCATTAAGTGGGACAGATATGCGACAATGAAACTGCTGACCATCACATAGTTGAGCACCCAAGCACAGCTGCTGCCCACCGTGAGGCCTTGTTTGTAGCTTTTATCCTGGTCATACTGGCAGCCTTTTTTTCTTCATTGTAAACCAAAGAAGCCGGGGGAGCAGTAGACAAGCTCAGCCATTTTAAAAAAAAATCTGCTGACTTGTGGTTTGAAATGCTCTGCTGCTAGAAGCCCAATTAGTAGCAGGCATGTTTTTACATCTGACTCCAAAATCCTATTCACCTCTAAAAGAGTTTTTATAAATAAATGCCCAATTTGCTCAATATATCTACAAGCATTACATTAAAATGGGATTATTGATCTGAGATTGGATGTTGAGGCCTCACACTGGCATTATGTTTTGGTTCTGAAACCTGAAAAAGAAGAAGAAAACAGTCAATTCATTCAAGTGTAAGAAGAGGAAGCGGAACATGTACCGTAAGTAACGGATGAGGGTTTGATCTTGTGCGAAGACGGGGGGGAGAAAGGAACTGGTCCAGACTGCAAAGTCACTTCAGGGAATGGAAAACAACAATTAAGACACTGTTCAAAAATGTAGATGACATAATCTATTTCTAGCACAGAACTCTGTGATGGGACACATTTATCACTTTAATTTCTGCAGCATGTCAACATTACAACCACATTGTTTATGCATTTTATATTGCTTGGTAATACATTATTGTAATTTGAAAGGAAAAACGTTTATTTTTTTCCATTCGAGCAATGAACCATAATTTGGAGTCTTTCCTTTAATATTCCTAAATAAAATGGAACCTGTTTCCCCCTGAAGTCACCTAAATGGATTCCACCCGAGCGTAAATGAACCTCAATATAACTCCAGCAGTTCTGTAGAGATTAGTGAACAAATGGCATCATGAAGACCAAGGACCACAGCAAACTGGTTGAAGAAAAATCTGTGGAGAAATTTAAAGCAAAGTTGGGTAATAAAACAATATGTAAAGCTCAAGATATTACACAAGTCACTGTTCAGTCTACTGTAAAGAGTATAGCAAGCCTACCAAAAGATGGCCGCCCATCTGACCAAGAAGGGAAGCAGTGAAGAGTTCTCTGGTAATTCTTGAAAATCTGCAGATTTCCATCTCTGATGGGGGAATTTGTTGACATGATGGCTGAGTGTTTTATGACAATTCTGAACATGTGTAAGTTTTCTTTGTTGATCTATCAAATAAAGTGTCAGTGAAATCAGTCTGTTGTTTAGAGCTGACAAAATGTGGAAAATGCAAAGGGGTGCAAATACTTTTGTGTGAACTCATTAGAAAGTCTTTAAAGATTAAGACTTTATTGCAGTTTGACAGTAAGCCAAATAAGGGCAGAGTGGCCACTGCTTGTTCAAGCGAGCTCTGGGGAAACACTACCACCTTCTGACTGACTTCCACCTACAGCCTCACATTATGACTGGAAGGTCTGTCTGCTGCTGACGGCAGTGAGTGAAAACTTCACAAGTCGTTACAGGACAGTAACAGTCACGCTTACAACAAAGGTTTTGTGTACAGTCATGAAACTTAAACATTCAACTGAGTAATTTCATTCGTTTGTAAGTTCACTCTAGATATCGAGGAATTTCACACATCAGTGTATTTAAACGTATGATTCGTAGAGATATTACTGTGATTTTGGTATTGCATATTACCTAATTATACACAATTTTTATGCTTCATCTTATGCATGACCACCGTCTGTGGGTTTCATAGAGTGAGTAGATATTGGTAAACCAAACTTGTTGTCAAGTTAGTCTAACTTCCAGTGATAGTTTAGTTTTGGAGGCTCACTGCCAGTTTAGCCAGTGGTGGGGGATGTGAGCCAAGCGGAAAAGGATTGTGGCTTCTAAAGGTGGAGGGATTATGGGCTACTTTGCCAGGGTCCATCTCTGAAAATTTACTGTAAAAAAATTTTGAAATATCTTTTACATGTCACACAGTAGTTTGAGATGCATAAATATTATCCATAATGCATTGGGTAGGTAAGTATATTTGTATGCTTGCCTAAATATTCTTAAGCTACAAAATGTATTTTGTTTTCTCTTGTTTTTCTTAAATCCTATTGTTTTATAATTCTCCACTGCTTAGTGCAGTTTTTTGATATGTTAGTTGTGATTGGTTCTTTGTCATTTGAATGAATGCGGTATTTGTAAGGAGTACTCTGAGTGGATGAAAGATATCTTTGTGATTGGCTCGTGGTTAAGTTGCAAAAGAGCGCATACATTTCACCTAAGTGTATTTGCTCAGATCAGTCTGACTGCACTCAGGTTGGAGGTACAAATATAAAATCATATATGCTGGAGAATCAGACTGGAAGTGCAGATTTTGAGCAAATCTACAGGAAAAGTGAGGGTGTTTTGAAACACCCACATCCCCCACATGTATGACCCCCATGATCATACTCATAAAACCTCAGGTAGCATACAGTACATGTTTACTGCAAGCCACATTTATCAACACCATTAGATAGTTGTTGGATATATTTTAATGAGACTCTCTGTCTGCAGGAGCAGATCCACGTGCCTGTCTACCACCCAACACCCAGCCAGGCCCGACTGGCCACTCAGCTGACCGAAGAGGAGCAGATCCGCATTGCTCAACGCATCGGACTCATCCAGCACCTCCCGAGGGGTGTGTACGACCCAGGCCGCGACGGCTCTGAAAAGAAGATCAGAGAGTGAGTACAAGCCTAACGCTGATCAGGGTAAAATTCAGGTTACCAAAATATAATACTGCACATCACTTTGATTAAACCATTGTTGTGACACACGGTGGTGGTGGTGGTGGCAGCATCACCTGGTGGGGATGCTTCTCTTCAGCAGGAACAGAGAATCTAGTCAGTGTGTGGGAATATGGATGGAGCTTTACGCAGGTCAATACTGGAATAGAATAGTTGGAGGCTCGAAAAGGTTCATCTTCCAGCAGGATAACGACCTTAAACACACCCAGAATGAGAATTGTTTTGGTTCTGTGGCCCAGCCGAAGTCTAGACCAAAATCCAATTAAGAATCGGCTAACGAGCTTCATTTAATTACTGCTCACCTCTTCCTTGTGCTCTGAGAGTGTAACTCTACACCATCTATGAGCTTTAGAGGAGCTGGAGATGAAAAGACTAAAAGCTGCTCTGAAATGAAAGTTGTTTTATTTAAAAAATACATTTTTTATGATAAATCATCTTTGACAGATATTTCATGTCAAATATGATTGGTTAGGCTGCACCTAGTGGTTTTCCCCATTATATCGTCATTGCAAAATCATAGTTCACAACATTCATGTTGCAAAAAACTGTTTGGATTTGGATCGTTGGCTAATATGTTTTAGGAATCCTTCACAATATTTACCAATAATATCGCTGTCGCAAGATTTCCTAATGTGCAATATTGTGCAAACTCAGTTTAGTAAGCATACTGGCTGTTACCGAGATTCTGTGTTCACCTCCACAGGTGCGTCATCTGCATGATGGACTTTGTTTATGGAGACCCCATCCGGTTCCTGCCCTGCATGCACATCTACCACATGGACTGTATAGACGACTGGCTGATGAGATCCTTCACTTGCCCCTCCTGCATGGAGCCTGTGGACGCAGCACTGCTCTCCTCCTACGAGACCAACTGACCGCATCCTGGGTCACCTTGAACAGCAAGATCTACCCACACATCATATAACCTAACCCTCCTCACTGCTAACTTATATCCTGGATTAGTAAGATTATGAAGTTTAGGTCCCGATTTGAGGAGGGTTAAAAATGTTGGCTCAATTCTGTTTCTGTGCTGATATATGTACTTAAATGTCAAGGCATATAAATGACTCTGTGTTTGTGCAACATTTCCTCAGTTAGCCTGCTGGACAGGACTGTATCTGAGAAAGGCCTGACGGAGTAAAGACGGTAGTGCAGACAGCCGGTGTGAAGGTAGGAATCGGAGAAGAGCTGAAGCCAGAGCAACAGTCATGATTAAGAAGACTTTTAACATATGTGTGCGCATACACAAACACACACACACACACGCGTGCACAATTCCGTCATTGACTTCCAGCCTTCTGAAATGTGTCCACCAGAAGTGACGAAAGACATCTGACCTTCATCCCTGGGTTGCATATTGTGTCTCGTGGACTGCTGGTAACCGATGGAGTTCATAATAAAAGCTAAAGGAGATCATCTCCAGCAGATGTAAGAACTGCAGAGTCAGATTAGCTGAGAAACTGTCTCTGATGCAAAGCGGACTGCAGGTGGGATAATTTGAGATGGACGTCCAACTTAAGACTACTGATGCTTAGTACTGAGATACCACAGGCCTGCGCTGGTCGTCTTCAGCACACAGGCCCCGTTCTGTTTGTCTGTACAGATCCTTTCTGACAAATATGACTGGTTAACAGCTTGACTGATTGTCCTGTGGTTTCATGAAGTGTTTTTATTTTCCAACTTAAAGGGCTTTGTTGAATCTGTGTTCACCAAGAGTGTGGACATAACAAAAGGACATGTAGTGTATGTTCTTTATTTACTATTGTGATGGATTGCTGGTAAAACAGTCCTGTCAAACGTTCGGATTCATCCCTCAGATTATTAGTGAAAGCACAACTCAACAGCTGTTTGGGGTTTTTTTGCACATTGTAGTCAGATTAGAACAATAGAATCAACATTTTTACAATGTGATCAACAATATCTGCTATATGAAAATCCCCATAAGAGTTGTTGCATCTATAAACTGGCAGCAAATGCAAGAGAAAGGTTTTCGAGGCCTCATCAAAACAGACAAAAAAATGTTTAGTAGTTTGCATTTAGGAACAGTTGTCTATTATGTAATCATGTTTCTGTTTTTAATGTGATTTTCCTATGTGGCACAAATGGGCCTCAATTTTATTGATCTGCTACATTTTTACATTTCCATTCTCAATGTCACCCAGTTTACCTGAAAGAGCACAAAAATATTAAATTACTTTGTTATATTCTCCTTCTGCCCTGCTTGCATAACTTTGATCATGTTTTAAATAAGAAAACAAATGAGCTCTCAATGAGAGTTAAACATGAGGTTACAGGTTTTAAGGCTCCCACCCTGAGTATTTTGGAAACCTTCCTAGAAAGCTGATCAGCCATCTGTACTTTTGTTTTTTGCACAGTACTTTATATCTTTGTTGTACATATTGTCCTCCATCCGCTAGGTGGAGCTTCTTGGCCTTATGCTTTACACATGTGAGAGAGACTGCTGAATGATGCAGCTTTTCATTCTTTTTTGGAAATAAGGTGGCAACAAAGTCCTCTCTACTTCAGTTTTACTGCAGCTGATCTGACAAATTAGAGGTTCTCCAGCTACTTTAACTCAAGTTTTGGCCCCAGATAGGAGTCTGTATACAGACTGAAACATTTCCTTTGTCTTCACATCTTTGCGCAAGATGTTGCTTAATCACAAAATGGAGTTACTGTTGGACTCATTAGTTTGGTGACCTATTTATTGAAATTTGACCAAACTCACGTGACTGAGTGTTTTTAAGGTTTTTCCTTTTTTTAATTTCTAAAGAACAAAATGGCAAGGTGTTCTCACATGTGGATGGAGTATGTATGTGTTTGTGAATGCTTGTAAGAACTTTTCTTGTAAGATTAAATATGCATATGCTCTGTATTAAAAGCAAATAAAAATGCAAAGAAGCACAACTGCTGGGGGCGCTTCACTGCTTTCCTAAATTTTCGTTTCACCTGTAAAACTCAACAGCTTTCAGTTTCTCATATAGTCTTGATATTTGATTAATACTACTCTTAATCTTGATTAAAGACATTTCTAGAAACTTCACAAGAGCCTAAATGAATTTCTTTTTAGTCCATAATTACAGCAGAGAAATAAAGTATTGTATGTCAACATATTAATAAATCTGTTTCAAAATTGGCTAATATGAATTAGCCTATGGGCTGTTAGCATATAGTCCATATGAAATGTCCCAAATAATTCAAATTCAAGGAAGTCGATTTAATTTGTGAAGTATAATGGACTTGCACTGAGAAGAAATGTTAATTTCTTCTCAGTGAAGAAGAAATTAATGTACATACAAGATTATCCATATAATCTTGTATGTATAAATCCATACAAGATTTATCTTGTATGGAGAGACGGGTTTCATTGTTCAGGAATTATTGACCCATATCGTAGGCCTGTCGCATAACAGATTTTGCTGGTCAATTAATTGCCTAAAGATTTATGTGCGATAAGCGATAACATCGCCTTAAAAAATTTTGTTGAGGGGGGAGGGTGCGAATAGAGATTCGCAACACAAAGCGCAACAGCGGACCGGGGGTGGGGTGGGTGGTGGGAGTTTCCAAAGGCATTCCTAGTAGCCGCTCTGATCTAAATCAAGGGTTTTCCCGACTGGGAGCTTAACGCTGAATGTGAGGCAGCCAATCAGAAAGCGCGGATTCTCCTCCTGCTTTCTGATGGGAAATTACCGAGGGGAATCCCAAACAGCTTGAAACAGCGCATTTCGCTATAATTAAAATTATGGCGATAAGTTTTTTATCGCACGATTAATCGATTTATCGTTTATCACGACAGGCCTAAGTTTTCTGGGCCTCGTCTTTGTACCAATCTTCAGTTCTTTCTACAGATTTTCTATTGAATGTTAGATATTTAGTAGTTTAAAAAAACTGAAACTAAGTTTCATTGTGTATTTAAAGTAATTTCTTGTTGACATTTGGCCTTTTTCGTACATTTGTTGATTCTTTTATTATTCAGTTGTGTGAATATACCATATGTGCCATTTGTTAAGAGCCTCACATCATAATGTTTCCACCTTCAAACATCACTGCAATAGTGTGTGATACTCGGTATCACATTTTCTTTTTTTTTTGTTCCCCAAGCAAAATGTGTGTAATGGTATACAAAGAGTTTATTTTGTATTCTCACAGCACTTTACTGGCTTCTCTAAACGTTCTGCTGCAAATTTTAAGTGTTTTTTCCCCTCTGTAGTGGAAGTTGGTACAATAAGCTTATATTGATGCCATTGCAGTTTAGTATATTGTTTTGTGTTCAAACAAGTGTACTTGCTAGTTCTGGGTCTTTCTGAAGTTTTTAGCAAGTGGACATTAATCTTTCTATTTATTATTGTGATTATTATAATAATCATTGCTCTGACTGCTGGCTGGTTAATGGTGAAAAACTTTTCCATCAAATTATGTATGATGAGTCCATGCTGTTCTCACAGGAACTTTCAAAAACTGATTGTTTTTTATAGGCAATCAATTGGGACTTTAATAGCTATCATCTTGTAATGGTAGTGATCTTGATTTATCATAATTTATGGAGAAATGTGATGCAGACCACCTGGGTGCTATTGGCATAGTTGCAAGTCAAGTAAACACATTCAATCTCTTGAATGCACTTACTTATCAAATATTGCATTGTTAAATGCTTATTTTGCCTGCGTGTCTTAAATTAATAAAGTTTGAAACTTGATTGCTTGATTGAAAGCACTTATTTCAGAAAAGTGCTTTACATCATATTAAAACGATAATTTCCTCTGCAGTGGAGATTGCGTGATTGTCAGGTAATATGAACACACAAGCACAAAACATGGGCAAAATGAGAACATGGTAAATTTTATTTGCTCTAACTTGTTCATGTAATGAAGACAGATGCTGTGCAATAATTTAGTTTTGTTTGGTCATAAACGCCAGGTCCTGGTCTTCACGTTTCAAATCTGTAAGAGACAATGATTTATTTTAGATGTCTCAGTTTACAAACTTCAAATTACTACAGTTACAAGTAGTCCTGAAATATGCATAACAGAAAACGTATTTGTCTGTCTTCAATGCCGTTTCAGACGCAGAACAGACCACTGATTGGTCAATCTGTAAACACGCTCCAGCCAATTAAAACCCTGAACGTAGGAGTCCACGTCATAAATGACTACCATCACAAAGGTCCATATAGGGCTGAACTCCTCCCCCTCTTTTTCAAATGAAAGTTCTGATTCCTCCACAGGACAGATGAGACTCTACGCACGTCAGAATATAGTAATCACTCAAAAAACGCTTATTTCTAGATTTAGCTCGCTAATTTGCGTTTATTAGTTTTTTTTCTTTACCAGAAGTAAACAAATGTTAAGTGAATGCAGCCGAAGTTTTACTCGAAATGAAACAGGCCTACAGGTTTTACTAAACATTCCAGGTCGATTGCAAAATGTACTAGTTTTCACCTTGCGCGCATTACAATATAGTGGATCCAGTTCTGCAGTGCTCCGTTTTCAGAAAGTTCATTTAGTAGTTTAGCTATTAAATTTGTAATAGCTAAACTATCAGTCATTTAATAGTTTGGCTATTAAATGACTTAGTGGAGAGAATAGGAGGCCGCAAAAACCATCATAATTCAAACAAATAGATTTTTATCTGGTAAAATAACATATCAAACGGAAATATTTGGGCATATATAACTCAAAATATACCCTAAAATGTTTTTTTTGTACGTAGACTTCTCAGCAATGATTACGCAAAATTATTCCACTTTGCACAATTATTGCAATTATGCAAAGTGGAATAATATCTCTCTCGTTGTGTTGCGTTAATGAAGTGACAAAAGGTGTTCTATTGACAAAAGATTGTGTATTTGGTTATTTAATTTCAATTTCGGATAAATTAAGAATTTTTTAACTGAATTGAATTGAAAAGTGCAGGGGTGCCAATAATTGGTTAATAATTGTTTTCTACGCAACTAAATTAATGCATTTGGTGCTTTGTACGATTTTCAGCGTGAGATTATGCTCGTGTAATAAAACAAGAATGTATTTTAAGGGATTTTACACATATTTACCGTGTACAAAAACATGAACAGCGCTGTAGATTTACCGCACTACCTGGTTAGACTTAATCGGCTTCAGAAAATTGCTTTTGTCTTGTTTGTGGCGCAGACTCGAAAAAGACATCTAATTATTGCAACATGTCACTTTTTAATGTTTTTAAAATTCTGGAAACAAAGTGATTTAAAACTGACAGTCAATTAACCGTATAGGTGTATTTTTCACAATAGACTGTATTTGAGAAACCTGAGCACAGGAATGACACAGCCGTGTCTGTTGAAGGGTATTTTTTGTAATTTTTATTATTATTATTTTTACAATCAATATGGCTTCTGATGTCACATGATAAAGACTCAAATCCGTTTTATTTATAAAGCACGTGAGCACAAAGGGTGCTGAACACCTACCCAAACTACAAACTTATTTATTTGAACAACCGAAAACAATGCAGCGCCTCTCCTGGAATCTTCACGTGCGTGATGAAGTGACCTCTTGTTGGGACAAGTTGTCGCAAAAGCGAAAATAGGGTGTGACACAACACTGAAGACTTCTTTCATTTACTCTGATGAAAATAACGTTTTCATTTGCCTTATGACAATTAAGACTGTCGTGCCATTACTTCCTGTGGGCCCATTATAATAAACAAAGATTAGCAATAAGATCTTCCCCTCACGTCACTCATGGCCCCAGATATTCTTCAATGAAGTCAGCCGTCTGCTCCCGTTTGAACTCTCGCGCCAGGCTCAGCGCGGTGTGTCCCAGGTCGTTGGTCCTCCTGGGGTCCTCGGTGAGGTCCAGGAGCATCCTGACCACCTCCAGGTGTCCCTCCTTGGCGGCCAGATGCAGCGGCAGGTTGCCGGTTTCGTCCGCGAGATTCACTTCCGCTCCGTGATTTACCAGAACGCGCACGGTCTCCACAAAACCCTCGCGTGCGGCGTCGTGAGTCGCCGTCAGGTTTAAGGTCGGGTCTCGCGCGTTGGGATCAGCTCCAGCCGCGAGCAGAACCTCGACCAGGTTGGTATTCCCGAGCATCGCCACCTGCAAACATGAAAATAAAAGACAGACGGGTGAGTTGGTCGGATGTTTGACAACTATTTTGTTAGACAACTTTATAAGTTGATTTAGATAAACTTACAGTAAGTAGTAAATTATGTGAACTGATAATTTTGTTGGGCCGCGTCTCTCGTGTCATTTTTACCCAGGAAGCACATTGGCTAAACAGTTAGTGAAAAAAAATTAGCATAAAACAAAACTTGTAGCAAAAGACAAAGGGCTACTTTTGTCTTTTAAGTTCTGGAGAGTTCCATGAAGGACTCTCCAGAACTTCTTCAATAATCAGATGACAGCTGAGAACTGTAGTCAACTTGACAATTTTTCAGACCCCTGGCATTTTTCCCCCTGCTATTTGAGAATTTGGTTATCCAATAAGGCCACACGTTCTGCAGTAACTGGGGTGAGAAAGCAGAGTGCTGCCATGAGCCTCTCCCAGTTCACAAACAGAATGAAAGCAGTATCCTTATACAGAAAGCTCTGCCTTACTACAGAGAGGATACGGACTCCATAGGCATATCTTTAAGTTGTCCCTGTCCAGTCTCGAGGTTGTGACAGTATTTTTTTTAATGTTTTTATAGTTTTTGAATATGCCAGTTATTCAAAAACTGGCATATTTGATATTGTTGAACTCCCCTGGGAAATGGGAAATGATTGGGCTTGCCTTTCTAGCCCCATTCCCTCAGCCACTGTGGCTCAACAAGTGGAAAAACACACGCCTCATGTTAGAGGAGAAGTTTTACCATATTCTAGTAGCTGGTAGAAATTTTTTTAATTTCCACCCCTAAATGAAAAACGAATGGAAGTCCTTACAAAATCCCTGTAAAGATAGAAAGACATAGTGTGTGTAGGCGTGTGTGTGTGTGTGTGTGTGCGTGCGTGAAAATAGTTTAGTTTACTTGTTGAATACGAAAAAAATAAAGATTTAAACATATGGAAGTGCAAATTTTCCCTGTGAAAATAGCTCTAATTTAATCTGAAGCATGGCAAGTCTTCACCTCGAACATGAGGCCCGTATTTTTCTACTGACAACTTCCTTCTTTCTCTCTACTTGCACTTCATCTCAAAAATGTTTTGTTGCTGACACTTCTTTATCCAAACAAATAGCAATACATAATAAAATGATTATCTCTCTGTTATGACTGAGTTCATAAGTCTGGAAAATAAAAACCTAATTACTTTAGGTTAGACATTTTTAATTTGCAATATACAATATAGTTAATATGGAATAAATGCAACTCCAGCACACAGTTAAAAAAATTAAAACTTAGCCGACTTTTGAACATTGAGAGAGAAAAGGGACGAAATGACAGTTAAATCAACACTGTGCCGATACTGGAGCCTTTAGCAATGTTATGTTAAGTTTCAACAAGAGATTGAATAGCTTCAACTCTTTCAAGCCTTAAAACTACCCTCTCTTGTTAAAATACCTCTGAAAGAGGTATTGGCAAAATTGGCAGCATTTAATGCTGCCAATTTTACTAAATAGGAGAAAGTCAAGTATTGGCCAGACCTGCAGAGGAGTCCTCCGAAACTCATTCAGTCCATTAACATCAGCTCCAGCTTGCAATAAATTCAACACTTCTTCCAGCTTCCCACTTGCTGAGGCACTACAGAGAAGGTCTGATCGGTGTGCCATCCTGGTAGAACAAAGAAAAGATGTCCATCTTGTAGTCCTATCAATGCAACAGGCCCCTCCTTTTCTTCACCTCTTCCCCTCCTCTTCGTAAAACCTGCTGCTCTGGTTACCTCAAAAGAGCATATTTTTGCGTATAAAGGTTGAAACAATTTTAGGGGTTTGTTATTATCATTTCTTTTTACATCTATAATTTCATGCATCCAAAGCTACAGCCATTCTTAAACACACGTCATACGATTACAAACTATGAATTAGGGTAGTTAACATTTTACTTAATCTCACAGTAGAAACTTATAGTATTTTAAAACATAAATATTTTTAACATGAAAATAAAAGGCAGCAGGCAACACAATGTTTGGTAGTGCACCACTCAACAATCTATGTAAAAAAAGAGACCCACAACCTTCTAAGTGTTTTTTCTTCCATAGACTGTACATGTATGTATAATATTAATTTGATTCTCCCATTCATGTGTGGGAGAAACACATGAATGTGTTAAAAGACATTTTAAGACTTTTAGCAGTCTTAAAATGTCTGCCAAAAGCTGATGGACTCTTCCTCTAACATGGATGCATATGCAGACAGACGGTGCTTTATTTGTATTTTTCCTCAAATGCTAAAGTCTCTAAAATATGCCCAAGATTAATACTTTAAATATATATATATATATTCTCTTTAGCCTATGTTTTGCTTAACTAAAAACAAAAAAAAGTTTAAATTTTGAAGGCTTTGCTCATTTATCTTTGGAGCCACACTTGTTGCAGATTGAGTTTGCCACACTACAATAAATATGCTCTTTCTTTAAGTGTAAAAAATAAAAATATAAAACGGGTTTAAAAAAAAAGAAATAAAACTACAAACACAACGAAAAAAGTGTGGAACTTACTTGAAATGAGGTTTGAACCGCAGCACATGCCTTCCTCTTATTCGGCAACCAGCTTTAGGGACTTCTTACAAGTAAGACAGCTAGTCAGTTAAACATGGGAGAGAAAAAAAATAATAAAGTGAATTAAACTGACTTGACAAAGCAATTCTGCACCAAACTGTCATTAACAAACGGCTGATGTCCCATTTCTCAAAACAATAAAGTTATACAGGCATCATCAGGCACGATCAGCAGTCCAGGTTGGATCCAAACATCGCTGAATCATAAAGAAACACGTTTCCAGAGATTACAGCTACAACCCGAACGAACAATTGCAATATTAATACTCAGGGTAGAAACAGAAATAGTCCTCTAAAAATACCCTGTGATGCGAAAAATGGTGTGTTTAAGGTTCAAAGTTAGGAAGAATAAAATGCTCCTTTTTTGTTTCACTTCAAAGGCAAAGTTAACGTTCAGGCGCTTTGTTTGAAAAACGATGAAGTTGGCCTGATTGGGCGAAGCGTAGCTGCGAGACAAAAAAGAAGAAGAAAAATGGATACGCACCATTTTATCACCTAGAGGAGCGACCCACGCGCCTCAAACTGAGCCAGCCTGGTCCTGATTAACTTCAATCATGTGACTGATATTAGCCAAACACAGCAGTGCCCTCAGCAGGATACGATTAAATATGCTCCTGACTAGGATTCGGAATAAAGTCAGGGTTTATGTATAACATGCTATGATAGCTGTGAAAGAACCTCTCGGAGTTTAGAAGTTATTTCTGCTCAAAACTCTAACAGATCGTGCTGTAACAGATCGTGGCGTCTCTCTCCTCTTTGTCCTCATCTCTTCAACAAGCTCTTTGTCCTCTACGTTACAGGAAAGCGCTGCCGTCCCCGCTTCCTCGTCACCTCTAACCAGATCATCCACCGGCGAACTGTGAAGGAGCGAGCCTGAGGAGCGAGCCTCCTTTTTATCTCCGCTTTAAACGTGGCGGGTCACGAACTTGATAGTAGAATAAAATCCGGAAATTCAATTTCAATCTTGACTGAACATGCTGACAAAATGGGCTGAACCAGTCTAACACTCCGCACCTAAAGAAAGAAGCTGTACCTGTAATTTAATGCTCAAGGTCAAGGTTGCTTAATTATGAAGCACGTTTAATAAATCGCAAATGTGCAGCAGAGAAATAATGACAGTAAACTCAAAAACAGCAAGAGCACTCCCGCCCCTCCTCCCGCAGGCCCACACACACACACACACACACACACACACACACACACACACACACACACACACACACACACACACACACACACACAC
>CAEGAF010004351.1:0-15116 GCA_903067075.1 Micropoecilia bifurca
TTGAAACAGTCCAAACTGTAGCTTCATGCATTAGTAAAGTAAATAAAGTGAACCAAGTTCCTGCTCTGAATAGTTTGGTGACAGTTGGATGTTACGATACTTGCAGATGAATATCAATTTTTTTCTAGGAAAGAAAATGTCGATATATATCGCAATATCGATATTATTATACAGCCCTAAGTAATACTAAGTCCTGACCTGAAGTTGAATCATTTTCTTCACCATTCCTCCATTGTTCAATGTAATTTCCAAGCCCCCTCTTAAAGTTAAGAGTTCGACAAGCCAAAAGAAACATGAAACACTCATGTCTTCCAAATTCAGTTAAAGTTTATTATTTTCCATACATCTGTGGCGTCAGTCTGAAACGGTTCCTTAAAGGTTTGTCTAAAGCTTCTCTCTGCATCCAGGGACATTCAGCCTGTGGTGTCACCCGAAGTTTGAGGACCGCTGCCATTCCGTGGTGGAATTCATCGAGCGCGCCATCATGCACTCCAAGAACGGCAAATTCCTCTACTTCCTCCGCTCCAGAGTCCCAGGTAAAGAAACAAAGCACCAGATCTCCCTCTACGTCCAGATATGAATACTGGGCCAGTTGGGCGCCGTAGCCAGAGATGCAACTCATCCCGTATCAGATACTGACCTCTGCTGGTCAATCCAGTGGGCGACTTGAGTTGAATTTGGCTTTGTAGCAGAATGATGTTGACCGTTTGTGATTTTTGTTTTTTCAGGGCTTCCACCAACTCCAGTTCAGCTCCTGTATCCTGTGTCTCGCTTCAGCAACGTGAAGTCATTGCAACACCTCTGTCGCTTCTGCATTCGGCAATTAGTCCGCATCGACCACATCCAAGAGCTTCCACTGCCCAGGTACAGGTCATTTAAGGCTCAACATTTTGGCTTCTTTTACATTTTAAAAACTGGCTTGTGTCCACAAACTTGACCTGCATCTTTAAGCTTTATATCTGATATTTTGTTTATGGTGTGTGAACACAGCAGGCCAAATGTTACCAGTTTACAGGAACAGCAACACTCTTCAGAGTGGACGTCTCTGCTGAGAGAATACTTTAATTTAGTTATTTTCAGTATCAGTAAGGAAGAACAGAGATATAAGAAGCTATTTCAGGATGTGAGTTGGCAAAAGAGAGCAAGACTATCATTAGCATAATTGTGGTAATGTACACACTGTTTACAGGTAGGAATGCTAACAGCACTAGCTGCTAATACAAGATGCTGAACATGGTTTAAAATGGCAACTGTGTTACCATTTTCTCAGTCTTGAAATAGTACAACTCTGTCTGACAGCAACAGATTTTCTCTCCACACGTAGACGGATATCTGGAAAAACAAATATAAATTTATGCATTTTGTCCTTTCATCACAAAAACTACACTTAACATCATTATTTACAAAAGCTCCAACCATAGTAGAGATCTGGGAAAACTGTATTCGTGTTTGTGTGTTTACATTGGAAAACTGATTTAAAGTCAGAATGCAGCAGTTTATTCACATACTTGCTTTGACACAATTCCCTGTCGTTTTGTGTTTTATTAATCTTATATTTCAATATGTTAATTTAAAGTAGTTCAAGATAGACATCTGCCTTCACAAACAAACTTCTTGGCACCATTTTTAATTCTTTACAGGCAGTCGTGGTTGTTTTGAAGCATTCTGATTGGCTGACATAAGTTTTAGCTTCACACTACAGCGCCCCCTATGTGTTTGGCATGTTTGCTACAACTTTGTGTGGCTTCTTGTGGATGAAAACATATTTGAAACCGATCCTGTGTGTAAGATATTTTTTAACAACGTGGCGTATACTTGAAATATAGATATAAGAATATCTATATTTAGATATAAAAATATCTATATTTCAAGTAAATAAATCATTAGATTCTGTATTTGAGTCACTTTGCTTACTTCCTAATTTTACTTGTAAATGTGCTAAGTGAAACTTGCCATTTTCTTTCTCTTTTTTGTGTCTTTTTAAGATCACTGATCTCCTACCTTAGTAAGTTTTATTACTACGACCCTGAGGAGGAGATGTACCTGTCAATCAATAGCATTCGGAGGGTCGTAGCAGCAGAGCAGGAGTCCAACCCGCAGACGTAGCAGCACACATATCCTCACCCAAAGTGAGTACACTTTAAAAAAAGTTATTTATTTTTTGTTGAATGTGTTTTTTTTGTGGGTAAAAATAGTTTAGGGGATTTTTTTTGCTACCACATTAGCCTGTAATTCAGGCAAAGCTCCATCATTCTCAGAGTGGAGGTTGCAATCTGTTATATTTAATACAAAGTTAAATATATCAAATAAAGTGATTAAAATGACAAAGTTTACTCTTTTCAGTTAAAATTAAATTTATGTAATTTACCTATAACTTATGAGAAATGTAAACAAATAAATGGAACTGCAGAGCTGAAGCGTCAACCATTACAAATCTTTGTTTGTTAAAACATTTCTCCTCTCTTTATTCCAGTGTTGATATAAACACCTTCATTTTTTAACACATCATCATCCAATTATTATCCATAGCAGGAATTTGAAATGCAAAAGAATCAGAGATTTAAGGTTGTAAGCTTTGCTCTCATTAAAACGACTTTTTTCTTGTAATTTTACGACTTTCTTCTGGTCCTGTTGCATCTTTAATCGACTAATATTGTGATTTTACTGTCATGATATTTTGACTTTATTCTCATAATTTAAAAATAAAATTTTAGTCTGTCCATAATACTCCGTCATAATTAAAAGATTATGCAGCTCCTTATTCGTTAAAACGGTACCAAAGTTCACAAAATATTCAACTTTCCTGGTTGGATCTGGTTTTCAGATTGAAAATGTTGCTGATTTTGCTGATATGTAGTTTGATTAAATGCAAAGTTCCTTCACTAGTCCTGAAATATTTTTGTCTCCACTCCTTGCCTGCAGGTCTCTAATGGAGGACTTGCCTGCAGGTCTTCCAGCATCGGTCTCTGGAAAAGCGTATACAGCCAAACTGGAACAGACTCTGTATGGTACTCAGTTCATCGCTTTCTGGAGAAAAATTATGGAAAAAAACCCCTGCTGTTTCTAAATCAGAAGAACTAAGGGAAAAGCTACTGACAGAAACTAAATGAGCCTCGGTCAGCTTTGCTTTCCTGTTTCCTGAACCAGCTGGAGTTTTAAAACATGATGCACTGGTCGATTTGTATAACTGTTGTTCCAAGGTAAAGGCCTTGTTTTTCTTTCTATTTTGTAAAAACTTGGGATTTTGGGTTTAGAGACGCCAGCAGGACAGAAACGCGCCTCGAGGCAAGGCAAGCCGGCCACCAGCACTGACAAGAAAACCTCAGACCTCTCCGGAAGACAGGTTCCTGCTTTTTGCGGATGCAGTGATCGTTCCTTATGTTGCTGTCAGTCAAATATAGAGAAAAGATGTTATAAGTAGGAATAAAGACGCCCCTTCAGCCTCAGTCCTGCTTTATCTGCTGTGGTGTTTACCAATCGAATAGTCTTAAACCTGTGGAAGCACAGAGCCAATGTTTTCCGGTTGGATCCTTTTCAGAGGGTTTTCTTGAGATGAAAGTCAATCTGGAGAAAACCAAGCTTGTTTTCTCAACATCACGAGGTTATTAGCCCGCCTGCGTTGTGCATGCAGGCTCTTCTGGAGAAAACCATTAGGACATTATCTCAAGGAAAGCTGTGGAAAAATTAACTCGTTATCTCGAGAAAACAATTGGGAAAATAAATTTATTAAAGTCAAAGTTTATTCATATAGCACATTTACAACAACTCCAGTTGACCAAAGTGCTTCACAATAGTCACAACATTACAGGAAGATAAATTCAAGTTTGGTAAAAGTAATAAGACAAATATAAATATTTAGTTTTTGGCAAAAAATACCAAAAACTAAAAATACCAAAAACCAAAACAATTTATGTCAAAAAACCATCGGGAAAACATGGAAAACCTCCGCTCTTGGCTTCTGTATAAACCTATAATTTTGCAACACATATATTTTCTCCAGTTACTGAGAATCTTTAGATCAGGATTGTTTTTGTACCAGTTGATCTCCTTCACTCAAACCGACATGCACTCAAAATACAAATTATGTAAAAATATGGTCAGAATATGTTGTAATCAGAAAAAGGCTGAATTGTCTATTGGTACAGTATTAAGTTATCAACCAAATGTCCCAAAATACAAAAGTTTTGTGTCATGGGTTGAAAAGTTTTTAAAATTCGTCTCACGTTTCTATGATGTAATGAACAATCAAAAATATTTAACAGTTTTTAAGGGCTTTTATCAAATGTAAGAATGTTTGTCTGACAAAATCAAAATTCAGACTTTTTTCTTCATTGACCCTAATCTTGTTCCATAGTTTCATTTGTATGGAACCAAATTACATCAGCATGAAAAGATGCTGAAAATTATTCAATTACTAGAAGCATAAATCGAACGCAGAGAGATTTTAATAGCTTGTTAATGAGAATACATTATGTCACAAACGGCCCTTTGAGATTAATGATCTTGATGTGGCTCCGTATATGAAATCAAGACAAATGTTCCCTCATTGGCCCAATAACAAAATATCAATTTGTTTGTTTATTTCATTCATTCAGTTTAAAATGTCACATCTTGACGTAAAACTAATGTTTTGAATGAAAAGGAGAAATTTGGAGAAAAAAAATCTCATTATTACAAATTTATTGTCATACTACACTATGCAGAAACTCTGTCTGCATTAATGAAGATTCAGTCATTACCAACTGCAGTAAAACCACTGAGGGTGCAACAAAACTTTTTAACACATGACCAAACTTTCTCCATAAAATGCAAATCCTTTATTCTGACTAATAACCGGGTGAAACTACTTTTTGACACCAACATGCAAGGCAGGAATGGAACCAGCAGCTTAATCGTTTCTAACACACATCTGTTCCCCTGCAGGTTCTGGGATGAAGGTTCGGCAATGTGAACTTTCACCACTAAAATCGAGACCATAATGTGTTTAAAACAAATGTTCACATCCAAAACTCCCATCTACGACACTCCACATTCACATGTTTCCATTTTTTCCTTTTCTTTTTGCTGGACGTTTCCCAGAATGCCTCTGTGCAACAGCCCTCATCTATTTACCTTCACTTCTCTGCTGTTTACATGTTCTTCACCAAAAAGTGTCAGAGTCAGGAAACCAGATGTTTACCACTGTTTCACCGTTTAGGTGGATTCCTCTCTTTAGATTTAATTCTGCTTGCTGGTTTAAAGTAATAAACACCAAATAAAAGTAAAGAAACTTCCCATGATTTGGTTTTACGGTGCTGGAAGTTTTTCAGGATAAGCTAATATTTTCTTTTCTTTTTTAAACCATGCCCTGCCTCTTGGTGTATGTCTTCCATGACCTGGTCCCTCCCTGCCTGTTGGGTTTATTTGCTGAAATGCCCAGATGTTTTTCTCTGTATCCTGATTCTCTGTATTCAGGACTTTGAGTAAAATAGAGAAAAAATACACTGACATGTTTCTGAATCTGATGTTTTGTGGTAACGTGGTTCTGGGATTTTTGGTGGACGCTTTAGACTTAAACTTCATTTATTGTCATTAGACAAAGATAACAAAATGTTATTGTTGTTATTGGGGCAAGTAAGAAAAATTTAAAATATTTTTAAAAATCTATAAAAAATTTAAAATAATAACATAGTTAAATATGAAATTAAAAGGCACCAATAAAAATAATATAACATTTTTAAGACAGGAATTACATTGAGTTAGCCTTTTCAGACAGTCTGAGTAGAGGGATTATTGATGCTGAGGGATTTGGTCACTTTTGTTGTTTTCAGGCTAAATTTGGTCAGAAAACAAATATTTAAATACATTTTTGTTCATTTTACACTAAAAGCATTTGTTCTGTTTTAAGTGGGAAAGATCAACTCTGACTTTAAAATATCAACAGAATTTGGAAGTTTGATGTTTATCAACAATGTGGCTGCGTATCAATAAAACACAGTGATAATTTTAGTATATTGCCAATGTGAACTAATATTAGTCCTGTATAAGTTTTGTTTTTAGATGTCAATTTAAACCAAGACTAATTTATTCCAACTGTTGTTGGCCTGTTTAATCTAATATTTTTTCTATTTTTAATTAGTTAAAATTTTAATTCTTGGTCCTTTGACTAAATGAAGATATAGTAGTGCTTAAAAAATCTCTGTTAACTTTTCACTGCAGTTGCCATGGAGATAATTTTAGTTATGTACTTCAAATAAAAAAACGCTTAACTATCTCCATGGCAACTAAGCTCTGGGCCTTGATCCGAACCTTTGCTTTTTCTTCACGTTTTGCTGCTGATTAAAAAAATATATTTAAGTGAAATAATTTGACAAATAAATGAAGAAGGAACTTTTCCAAATACGGGGATTTGGTCACTTTAAATAATTCCCTTTTTAGTTTGACAATATCTTCTTTTAAAAATCTTGTTAGGTTAGACTGAAATAACCTAGCAAGAAGATTGGGGATTTTTGGGAATAAATTTTTGCACTAGTGAATGCAGTACTGTTTAGCAACACAATAAAGGCACCTCACAGTCTACTGGAGGCTTAAAGACAACTTTGTTTTCTAATTCCACATATTTTCTCTGAATGTTTAAGACTCAAATCTTACTGAGGGGAAAGCAAAGTAATCCTCTCCACTTTTTACAAATCTGATTTTCTCTATTTCTGCACTGGATTCACAATAGAACCTAGAAAATTCCTGCAGAAATTTTACGGGGCATGCCAAAGTGTGCCTGTCAGTTCTAATCAAGCATTTTAGCTTTAGTTTGCACACTGCTCTTTACACCTGAAATAAATAGGGAGCATTAACATATAATACTAATAGGATGAACTATGCTCAACTACATCCAAAGTCTGAAATTCTTCACAGATACATTACTATACTATTGCAACAGTATAATGACAGCACCCAATATTTAATGAAGTTCAGTCCGAGATTGACGACTTTAAGCTTTGCACATGTCGTTCTCACTCACGGTACAAAATAATAAAAAATAAAGACAGTCCATAATTGTTTATTTCTCTAAATCTTTCAGCCTTCATACTAAGGATTTCATTTCACACTCAAAAATTCAGAGAAATAATAATTTTATCTAAACAAAATATGAATAGTCACAGGAAATATGTATTCTTCCCACAATGCATTGTGAGACCTCTCTCTGCTGTTTTTGAGACTACTCACTGCCTCTGGCTGGGACCCGTTGCTATGGTAATTAATTATCTGCACCTGGGCTGGCTCTGGAGACAGAGTTTCTATACTTGGGAGACACCCAGTGTTGGTCTCAAGGACCCTGACAAAAACCATAACCCTATCAAATTTTTGAAAACATTTTACGGGAGCAGGCATGTATGTCTATGTCTTGACCGGCTTTTAGACCAATAAGGCTTTATTTGTGCCTGTGAAAAGAGTGAAAAAGAGTTTTGGAGTCAGAAATCTACAGTCCTGTGTGTGTGTTTCAGAGAGAAAGATTACTGATTCTCTGAGACAGTCAGCCTCAATTCTTTTCATTTTTCTTAATTAATGTTGTCATTTTAACTCAGAATCCCACTAAAAATAATAGCTCCCTTCTTGGCATCAAGCTGAACGTTTTGATACCACTTTTGTTCGGGCTGCATTAACAGTGACGGAAGAAAAATAAATATATATATATGTTCAAAACTTTAAGAACAACGGCTGATAGGATATGGAGGACTAAAACTGAGATAATTAAAAATAAAAACAGAAATCTACATTTTTTGTTTAAATTTCTTAATTTTTTACATACTTAGCAATAAACTAAGCAACTTTAATTAAACAAATAAAGTAGTCAACTTTGTTTCAGTACATTATTTGGTAAAGACTCACTGCCAATAAAGAGCGGTGTGGTGCATTGTGGAGGGGGTCAGTAAACAGAGAGACAGGTCTAGTCAAAGCTCAGCTGATGGTGAGGACAGATGGGACTGACATCCAGAGGCACTGCTGCAATCATGTCAGTAAGTCCTTATGACAAACAAAGCTAACAAAAAAAGCAAGTGTTCAAGTCTTTCCCAAGTCCCAGCAACCAGGTAGGGACTGTGGCATTTATATGTTGCTGAAGATTTGATTTTTTTAAGAAACAAATTGCTCGATTTATCATGGATAAGTTGGATGCATCATATGGATTAGGGTCATTTATTAGATTAAAATTAGTTCCCAATCTTCTAAATAATAACGTCTGCTTGGCCCTTTCTCTAGTGTTGTAATTTGGCCGCTATCCAGCAGAGGGCGTCGCTGGTCGTGCTTAAGCAGACTCGGAGCCAGTTACAGAAACAAATATGGCGGCCATTCCTGAACAGAAAGAGACAGATTCCAAACACAATTGTTGAATACAAAATGTACAATATGGGGGTTTTGTATTGAAATATAAACACTCGACTAGTTTCACCTTGACAGCTCATTCAGCCGAAGCTGCGTCAACTTCTCATTCAAAAATTACTGATGTGCTACGACAACGGTGAAGGTCATTGTGGACAGAAAAAAAGAAGGAATTAATTTCCGCCACATAAAAAAGATTAATCTCAGAAATTTTCTAGACTAATTCTAAATTTCTAAGCTTGAAAAGTAAAAAATTTAATTGATTAATCGTCAGAGTAATTGATAGCATAATAGAAATAATCGTTATTTGCAGCCTGTTTTAGCTTTAGGAAATATAGTGGTCAGAGTGGCCAGAGCTGACCACTCTGACCACCACAATAAAAAGCCCAAATCAATGTACAGTTCTAAAAATAACTTTACTAAAGATGGGTTCTGAGCTCTAATGCAGGTGCAAAAAGGCAAAAACAAATCCTACTAAAAGAGTAAAGGATGAGCAAAAGCAAAAGGCAGTGGTGAATATCATTCCAGGATATCAGACTTTACAGAGCTAAATTTAAAATTAGGTTTCTTCTTTTTTGATGGTTCTGGTTGGTGTCTTAGTCTGTCACCCCCTCGTTCTCTCTGCCTCCTTTTGCACTGATTTAGCAATGAGATCACACAGGAATCACTCCATCGTGATGTCATCAGGAGATTAAATGTTGTGTGTTTATGACATGTGACCAATCCCAACATGGCAAAGGGTTTTATTTCTTCAAATCTTTTAATCTACATTTCAGGGTGACTGAGTTTTAAAAACAACACTTGGATATACAGGGAGGAAGCGATACTATCTCAAAGTCTGAGACAGGCACTGAAATATTGAAGTCAAGGACAACTCACTGAGTTTGACTTGTAGAGTAAGATAATTCTGTTAAAAAGCATTTTTTTTTTTACTTTTATAGATACGCACTGAAAAAACACAAAATCTTACCAAACATTTTTGTCTAGCTGCCTTTTATATATTTTCTTCATACAAACTTCAGTCATCTTTTTCAACCAATACATGGCAAGGCACATTAATTTGTAATTAAATCATAAAAAAAACAATAAATAATACATTTTTACAGCAAAATAAAGAAAAAACTAGAATACAAAGTACAATCAATGATAGTCTGAAATGTTGATATGAGAACAGTGTTGATATTGGGTATTTACAGACACAATAATTTTGAATATCATTCAAAAGCCCATTTATTTTAGAAACTATTATATAATTTTATATAAAATTTTTCTATCTCTGTTAATTATGATTATTTTCCACTTACATCTAATGAAAACATCAAATTTAAAATTACACCAGACCAAAATTACCTCAAAAACCCCCTGAAAATGTGGGTTTAATTAAAAAAAAATATGTTTAATACCTCTTTAATAGTTAATTTTAAAAATACTTTTAATCTGACAAACAAGACTCATAAATCTACCAGTCTACATTGTTTTACTGACTGATTGTGGCACCCTAAAATTAATCTAGTCGCCCCTATTCAAATTTTCTCGGAGCGCCACTGCTAACGTCATGGTACATAAAGTCCTTTTACCCAAATTTACGTCAAATTTTCCTAAAAGCTCACTCTATGTTGTCAGGTATAACGCCCTGCTCTTCAGGTTTGCGCCTTCGTCCATTTAAACAGCGCAGATAGGAGAACCTGAACGTTAATTGCTCCACACGGTTGTCATTCTGGCTTCGGCTGAACTGCCCCTCCGACATCGCATTGGTCGCCGGCCATGTCAGTGAACCTGTAATCTCGCGGTAATAGGCTACTGGATTATCCTCTAGGAACCGCCCCCTGACTGCAAAGACGACATCCTATTGGTTGAACTGTTGGACGTACAGAAATAGCCTTTTAGGAGTGGTTCAGCACTTGTCAATCACGAAATTCCTGAACGATGATTGGTCTGGTCGACTGTCCATCAACCCGTAGCTGACCGTTGATTGGTGCAGCCGCGCGGGCGGATTCCTTCATGTCCTGGTCTTCAAGGCTGTGGAGAGCGAATGTCGTCATGAGCGGTGGGTAGGAATGAAAACATTGGTGTTTATATTACATTCTACTTCATAAACACTGTATTGTCGTCGTGGAGTAAAGCGCCGAGTGTCTTGTGCACATATAGCCGTTGTTTTATCAGAACCAGGTTGATTCGATGCACTAGAACGAACCACGAACTTCCGGAAAAGGGCTGCATTTTTTTCTATAACGTTATCAAAGAGTTTCACTGGCTAGCTGCAAATGCTAAACATTGCTATGTAGCTGGTGGTTGCACTTGTCCCCAATTTCTTCGCATTCAGTTGCTCCTCTCCTTAATAAACCATTTAGATATTTTGATTGTGCTGGTTCAGTTTAAATGGTAATTCGTGTTACAGGAGGGGGGAAGTTGCATAGATGCTAAACCCGCCTGCTAGCTCGGCGCTTTCTTGCTAACGCTAGCAGCTTGTTCAGAGGAAACTAAACCCAGCTGCTTGGCGAAAGCCCTACTTTTGAATCCGCAGTGTTTTATTATTAATGTTTTTGGTTTTGTACAGTTTTGAGAGGTATTTAAGTGGCGTTATCATCAGATGAAGGATGCTGAAATCAGGTGTCATTTGCTGTAAAACAAAACTAGGAGGTTTCTGTTCAGTCTTTTCTAGGGCTGTAGTGATACAATAATCTCACGATACAATACACGATATTCTTCCCACGATATGATACATATTGCGATATTCAGCAAACGATGAAGCACCAACTACACAATACCTGCTCTGGTTGGACACAGACTGAAAGTCGACAGCTGGACAAAATGAACCAAAGAAGTGGAGAGAAAACATGTTTCTTTTAGTTGAAACAGTCCAAACTGTAGCTNCCAAACTGTAGCTGACATGCATTAGTAAAGTAAATAAAGTGAACCAAGTTCCTGATCTGAATAGTTTGATACCTTTTAAATCTGAACATCTGAAGGAATCACTCTAAGCCTGATGACCTGGTGAAGCAAGCAGTGAGGGAACAAGGTGACAGTTGGATGTTATTATACTTGAGGATGAATGTCGATTTGTTTCTAGTAAAGAAAATATCGATATATATTGTGATATTGATTTTATTATACAGCCCTAGTCTTTTCCTACTACACCTTGACAGAGGTGGATAGAGCACCCAGAAATTGTTCTCAAGATTAGCACTACTTCAATATATATATACTTTACCAAGTGGGTAGCAGTTATTTAGATATATACAAGTAATGTTTTGTGGAAAACTGTACTTTTAGGAGTAGTTTTACTGCACCAAAATTTAAACTTTTAGTAGAGAAGATATTACTAAGAATAGAGGTGCACCGATTACAGTTTTCTGGCCAATCTGATCTTTAAAAAGCCTGACCTGCCAATACTATTTTTGTTTGAAATGTTGCTAAATATAGCAATAAAGTTGCTGAGTTGGCAACAGTGGGGGGACAATTGTTAACTGCAAACATGCAGACTTGACCAGGTTGGCTGGTCTGTCATTCAAATCTCTCACAACAGAGGAAAAGAGGACAGAGGTTGACTTTTTGACCTTTCCCGAAGTAGATTAGATTGGTGGATAAGATCAGTTTCACATGGGTCAGCTGATTACCGATCTCCCAAAATGAAGGAAATTGGGCCGATTTACCAATGCAACACTAATTAAGAAGCTTTGCTACTCTTACTTATGTAAAATTTCTGGCTGCTCTACGCACTGTGAAGTAACTTCACTATATAAGAAACAAACACATTGTAACCAAAATACACTAATAAACTAGACACAGCAACAAACCTACTGTTTGTTAACTTGAGACTTGTTCTTCTGTATTTATATAAATGAACATTGGAAACCGTTGAAGCCTTCTGCTGAACATTTGTTTGCAAGCTACGTTTGTTATGAATATTTTAGCATGTAGTATCAATTTTAATATTGCTGTGATTTACTATGTCATGAAGGTTGTGATAAATAATTCAATCATTCAAGTTTATTTGTACAATAAGGCAGTTCAAAGTGCTTTACATGATGAAAACATAAAAGCATCATAAACACATCATACAGTCACGGATTGTAAAAACCAGCAACAAACATTTTGTCAAGTGCCATCGTTAAAATCTTCAATACACATAAAAATGTTGGTTAATTTTCTGTTTATAATGTTTCAAAAGCAACTCCAAACAGCTGGAGTTTTAGACTGGATTTAAAGGAACTCAGTGTTTCAGCTGTTTTGCAGTTTTCTGGAAGTTTGTGTGGTGCATAGAAGCTGATTGCTGCTTCTCCATGTTCGGTTCTGGTTCTGGAGATGCAGAGCAGAACCAGAACCAGAAGACCTGAGTGGTCTGGATGGTTGCCATGACAACAGCAGGTCTTTAATGTATTGTGGTGCTGAGCTGTTCAGTGATTTATAAACTAACAGAATTTTAGAGTCCATTGTCTGAGCTACAGGGAGCCAGTGAAGGGACTGGTGTGATGTGCTCTAACTCCCTGGTTTTAGTCAGAACTCCAGCAGCAGCATCTGGATCAGCTGCAGCTGGAGGTTTGATTTTTTTTTTTGTTGCTTTTATTCAGACCTGTGAAGATGCTGTTATAGATAGAGAATCTATAAAACTAAAGGAAAAACGAAATGTCCAGCTGCATGAGGTTCTATTAAAATAGTTGCTTCTGGCTGATGTTGGCTGTTTTGGTAATGAAACAACTTTGTTTCTTTAAATGACGGCACCAACTTTTTACTTTATAAATGTTCATGTGCTTCATCAAATAAGTGTCACCAAATATATTGAAGGGCCTGAATGATTTGTACATTTTGCTGCATAGTTCTGTTAAGTGATTCTGTGCTAACAATAAATTTGGGATATATATTATGCAGCCCTATTCGTCACCATTACAGGTTTCTGCCTTCTTCCTTATATGGTGATAAAATGTAACAGAAAAACTATAAAAATTAATTTGTCCCCATTAGTGTCGGCCTCATGAATAATGTGACATAAGCCCAAGCAAACTGTGGTTGTACATGACTGTACTGTGTGCTGCTGTATGGATGTTGTGGTCCACTTTTAGTGTAACTTTTTAAATGTATTTATCTTCAGTTGTTCTTGCTGTCTGAGAAGTAAATTGCCCCTTTGGGGACAATGAAGTTGATGTAACCTATTATCAATATTATAACATGGAATTGCATTGTTCTGTGGTTTTTGTTAGATACTGATAGATACTAGTCGGTGTCAATCAGACATGGTCAAAACTGAGCATGAATGTACTGTACCTTTAGTACTTTTGTAGCTGAATGCTACTGATGTATTTTATTGAAGTGCATTGAGACGTTTTCAGGTGAATTTCTGACCTATTTTATCACAAACTAGTAAAGGAAAGTTAGCATACAAACCCAGAGTTGGATAGTTACTAGTTACTTTTACTCAGTTACATTTACTTGAAAAAAAGACTTTTAGGAGTATTTTTACTACGCTGTACATTTTTCTTTCACTTGAGTAATTTCATTATCAAGTATCGCTTCTGTGACTAGAGTAACATTTCTGGATTTTCTACCCACTGAATGGACAAAAAAACATGTTTTATTCAAAATTCACCAGAGACAGAAACACACCTGCAGTGTTGAAGTTTCACAAGTTTTATTTTCAAATGAATTGTTTTTGAAACCCGATTATGAGTAATTTTCAGCTTGATGTTTAAAATACTAACTTATTTTGGTCAGTTCGATGACGTAACTTTTAAAAATAATGTTTTCAACAGTTATTCAGTACTTGAGTCGCCTTTTTAACAAGTACCTTTTTACTTGAGTAGTTTATTGAACAGACACCTTTTAATGTCACTTCAGTAAAATATATTGAAGTAGAGCTAATACTCATCCTTGAGGTCTCTACCCAGCTCTGTGAAAAACGCCCAGTGTTCTTTAATGTCTGCATTTATTATAGTCTAGATGCAAACATAATTAAGTTAACGTGAAATCAGACAGGCGTACAGTGAGTATGTGATTTTTTTTTTCATTTTTTAACACGATAACTTGGGTTTTTATTCTCTTCTGAGTGCATTAGATGTCCACATGTTTGGCTCATCAACAGCCAAACCACACCTGTGTCTGACTCAGCTTTGTGTTTTCCAGAACAACAGGACAGTATGGCCACTGTTGCTGTTAGTCCAAGTGAATATCTTCAGCCCTCCACTGCTTCTACACAAGTAAGCAACTGCATGCGCTGCCACTCCATGCGTTCTGATTGTACTTATTATGTCATGGCTGGACAATAAATCAATAACGATGCGCATTGTGATAGACATGTGATCAGTATCGGACCTTACATTACATAGAACATTCAGATTTCACTGAACTCTGATCCGGAACCGCACTGCTTTCTGGGAGATGTAGGCAGAGGCAAGGCTTTAACCGCTAAACGTCTCACAGTTGAGGCGAGTTGGCGTGTTTGTCGGTGTGAAGGTGAAAGTATTTAACATTTATTTGTGGAGTTTTCTCATGCTGGAATATTTTGGTTGGATTTTCCAAAACCCGTTACAGAGAAAATTGGAAAGAACATTGTTTTATAAAATGTGCAAATTTTTCTCATATTTAACAATTCAGCCTTTTCTTCAGAGAATATATATATATATATATATATATATATATATATATATATATTAACTGAAGAGAATATATGGGGTAGAAATGAGTGGGTAGAAATGAGGGGATTTATTTCACTCCACTTCATCCTGTTAACATAATATTCGCTACATTTATTACATAAATGTAGCAAA
>CAEGAF010004366.1:0-31920 GCA_903067075.1 Micropoecilia bifurca
AACACCATGCTGCTAAAAGTGAAGATTACAAATGGAAGCATAATGGTGAGAGCTTTCTTACGGCATAATCTACTGGCAGAATCCATGTTATTGAAGGAATGACGAATGGATAGCTGTATCAGAATATTATTGATAAAAATCTGAAAATGAAAAGAGTATGAAACTCCAAACAAGAAACAAGACAGCAGCCTTAAAGACACACTGCTTATTACAGGCCTTTCCACAAAGCCTTTAATGCATTTCTGTGCATATGTTGATGTGTTCAATACTTATTTTCTTATTTCATTTGTAGGTAAGAGCAGACCCGATTCAGTTCATTAATAAAGCACCAATTCATAACAGAAATCATCTCAAAGCACTTTGTAAAATACACACACCCAATTTATATCCAAATTACATTATATTACACTATAAAACCAATTCAGAGAGTTACTGCAGTGAGTAACTTTAATGGTTTCAAGGCTGACAATATGGAAGATGTTTATATTTCCAATAGCCACAAAAAGCAATGAGTTATTTTCTGAAAGTGTTCATAGCAATATATGCAAGTGGATGCTAAAGTAAATAGTTCTCCGTGAAAGCAGATACATAATAAGTGAGGAGGTAATGGGATCAGAACATCTCCACAGTTCTCCCTGAAGGACACTCCTTCAAATAGCCTGATGTCACACTGCTGAGAAAAGGTTTTCACTTTCGCAGATTGTTCTTCCATCTTTTATTTTTTGTCCCACTAAAATGCTTCAGATCATCAAACAAAGACAACCTGAGTAAATACAAAGTTAGTATTTAACTGATTTCATTTATTAAGAAAATAATTTCCTCAAAGTCTCGCAGATGATCAAGATGGTTTTTGACTGACGTTTCTGTGATCTGTTTTGATCAGAAATGCTTTTGGCCCTTGAACTCTCCCACTATTATTTTTCACTACCTGTATTCCCAAACAGGTTGTATTTCAGTGAGTCTACAGGGTTGAAGTTGATGTCAGCTTTCCAGAAAGTCTCGTTAGTCATAGTTGATTCACATTTCATGGATTTACTTTTTACTACAAAGTCCCAGGTTTGTTTAATTTAGCATTTTTCCCCCTCTTGCTACAAAAATATTTGAAAAGGGTTTTGTATTTGCTCAGGTCAGATTGATTAATATTAAATTTGAGGCAGATTTTTTTTTTTTTGCTAATTATTTCATCACTTAATAAGCTATAACAATTGAGTTGAACCTATCATTAAAGTTTTTTGGATGATTGCTGCCAATTTCAAGCCAGAGAAATTAGTGACGAATTGATGAAAATATGCTCCAGGTATTATCTTAATTTAATTTCAAGCACCAAACTCTGAGTTGGTTCTGACAGGGTTGTTACCTGGGAAATAATTTGATTTGCATCACAAGAATTAGGTAATATTTTGAAGACATAATATTGTGAGATTTGAAAAAAAAACTTTGATAGAGCCCACAAATTACTTAGAAGCTCACATAATGAAAAAAGTATAAATGTCACGGAACCATAATGTGTTTTTAATTCTGTCGTTTATATTTTCTAATGAGAAGTGGAACGTGAAGAGGAATATTTACTGAAAATGGTCCCTCACCCCACTGTAAAAGAGCAGAAAGACAGAAAATGTAGAAAAGAGTAGTTTTTATTAGCTTAAATTTTACATCTGGCTGATAATTCAAAGGATTTGCTGAATGATCAGTATTCAACAAGCACATAAGGCGAGGTCTCGGCTGGGGGTACAGGAGATGTCTGACTGCGACTTTCTGTGTTCTAATTAAGTAATAACCCTCACTGAGCTCAGAGGAAAATCTATACAACTCATTTCCAGAGACGCAGTTATAATTTCTCTCCAAATGATACTACTACACGTGTTAGATGACCGACATCTTATTTTCTGAACAGAAGTCATTTATTTGCGTATTTTTACTGGCTACAAACCTGTCGCTGTCCTCATCAACTCTGCCCAGTTTGCCCTAGTGTCTGTTTTCCTCCTGAGCTATCAAGTCGAGGTTCTGTGCAAAAACCTGAGGTACCTATTGAAATGAACAACATGCTGCATAATGCAGAGGCACTTTGGGGAGGCATGCAAGAAGAGACAAGAGAGCAGATTGCAAGGTGGTATAACAGGCGCAAAATAAAATCTGCCTGACAAACATATTTGAAAGTGCAAGATTTGTAAAAAAAAAAAAAATAAAAAAAAAAAAATAAAGAAAAAGAAAAAAAGAGAGCTGCTCTTTTGTCTCTGCATAATGCACACCATTAAAAAGATTGGTTAGTCAAGGATTTCTGCTTGTGGCATTTGTTTGCTCAAAATACATCAAATTTCCAGACAAATGGTTATTTGATGGCTAGCAAGTGAGGGATTTCTTCCCCCTTTTCGACACTGCTCTGGTGATATCATGTGGAGAAATTAATTGAAAGACGACTGAAGTGGAAAATGACTGTTAGTGTATTGTAAGTCCATAAACTAGGGACGGATTGTAATTAAGCTCTGGAGCCGGGCATGAAATGTTTACTCAGGGACCCGCTTTGAAAATGCGTACCACGTACATGTCATTGGATGAAATACAATGGGTCTTTATGGGTGTGTTTAATTATTACATTCTGCAGCTCAGGAGCCAATGTGCTCCCTTTGCCTTTGACAAAGCATCATATTTCATGTTGGCACGCGTTTCAGTCAAATGAGGGCGAGTCAGGTTGATAGATCGGGGGTCTGCAGAGATGATGCATTTCCACTGTGATTGCTTTCATAGCCATTACTCACAGTATAGAGTGATTAGTGGGCACTGGCTGACACCCATGCTTGCTCCTGTATGACAAAACCCTCTCCGAGGAGGGTCCGGCTACCCCTGCCACCAACCTGATCTTTAACTATGGGGCTCAATTAATGGGCTAAAATAATGGATTATGCGCATGACGATGAATTGTGCTGTCAGGGGCAAGACGTCTTGAAGGACAGACAGTAGTAATCATGGAACAGGTTGGAGAATTTAGAAATGTCTCTCTGCTGCCTTCCATTTCCCAGAAGTCATTGTGCTACAGGTGTTTTGGGAGCAACATGTCTGTAAAGATCCTGAGAGGAAATTTGTCCTGTTCTGATGGGGGGGCATTTGAAATCAGCCTGCATGACAACCAAAATTCAACAAAATATAGCATTTTACATGAAATAACAAGAACTCAAGCCTGCATTAGGATTTATGTTTCACTTTCAAAAATCTGCTAAATATTTAAAAGATAGCAAGTAGTCCCAATTTGTGAGTATTTTTTGTAAATATATCCTCAAAGTCGTAGGGAAACTGCTTGGGCACATTTGTATACCTTTTGATATTTGTGGGGTATCAAATTTAAGACCAATGAACAGAAACTTTAATTCAAGGTGAAATGTTCTACAACATTTTTGGTTACAAATATTTAACTGGATAACAGGAGCTGTGTGATATCCATGTATTTAAAAAGCTAATATTTTCCAAGATCAGAACTAATGAGAAAAACTTGAGAGAAAAAAAAAAAGAGGAGACAACTTTGGCTTAATCTCACCCCGGACGAGCCCCCAATTTAGATTACAATTTAAAACCAAGCAAACAAATTAAAAAGTATGTTGCTAAATATGACTGACAGTAAATATTGATTAATAATAATCAATAATAGCTGATAGGAAGTTAGCAGTTAAGTGAAGTGGAGCCATTCACAGCAGCCAACAAAAATGACATCTCTCTGGCCTAAATAAGAAGCCTAACCCTAACCACTGACACTTTTAGGAAAAAAATGCAAAAACATAAAGATATAATATTAAAATTCCTCAAGAAACAACTGCACTACAGATACTTAATGAACAAGTGTGAACCAAGGCTCCTCTTTAATCTGGCTTCAATAGAGGAAGAAAAAAAATTAACACAATAAGGCAAGATCCAGTTGGGCTGGAGTGTTTGAGTCAGAACCATTGAAGGATGCCAGAAATGATTGAAGTGAGAAACAATAAAAGTTTTTTTTGTTCTCATATAATAGTGGATTATATGAGAGATATCCCATCACTAAACTAATCACATCCATGACAGATTTAGATATAAAATTATTGTCATTCAATTCAGAAGTTTGGTTCTTGATGAAAAACATAAGCATCTTTCAAAAGATACTAATCTAAAAGCAGTATCAATTTTGAAAAGAAAAACATTTCTATTCACATTTAAGAAAAAGAACAGCATGCCAATTATTCAGTAATTATTTGTTCCTGGTTCGATGTCCGACTGGTCTATTTGCTGCATGTCTTCCTCTTCTATCTCCACCCTTCTTTCTTTCAAAGTTTAATAAATGTCTTTTGTGCCACAAAAACCCTTGAAAAGACACCCTGCATTTGCTATGTTTGATATACGGCATGAAATTGATGTTTTTTTTATGCTCGGTTTCTTTTTTAAGTAATTTCTTCCTCGATAGTAACTCATAGATTTTATAATGAGTAAAACAGAAATTAATTTGCTTTTGTAATTGTATTTTCAGTGACACCACTACACTTTTTTTATATATATAAAACGCTATAAAGATCTAATCAATTCTAATACTGAAGAATTATGTGCATTTAGCAAACATTTGTGTGGCGATACATTCTAATGTCCATTCATTTTGCATTAAAACAGCACAATGAAATCCAAACAAATCAGAATGCATTAGTCATGGTTTGTTAAGTGATTAGTAGTGCAGGAGTTTCTCACAGAACTCATTCAAAAGAGCTGTTTTTGCAATCTGCATTTATATCACTCTGGCGCACGCCTTAGCTACCAAGACCAAGTGAAAACTGAAACATTTCTCTTCAAGGAGCTGGAAAAATGATCCCTACTCAAATGAAGTACTAAAAATGGAGTCTGAGGTCATTGCACTGGAAGAGAAGATTAGCTGCTCCAGCTCTGAATGGAGACATCGCCATTGAGTTCCTTTTTTTCTTGTTCATTTGGCTCTGGCGTCGTAGCCCGTGTCGTCGTCGTCAAAAACACTATTCTCATAATCGTCGTTCAATTATTAGACGCCACAGACTTTCAAGCATGGCAAGCTGTTCATTTAGAAGCCATGCCATGAATTGAAGGTAAGGTAGAACTGCACCAGCACCACCAGAGTTGGTAGAGTCACTTATACTGAAATAACTAATGAGCTAGCTTAAAGACTTGAAGTCAATGAGCCACCAACAGAGTAGACATCCTCCTCCTGGAAACATTTTTCATTTTTCTCTATATTTCCCAAAGGATCTTTGAGGCAGCTGCGTGGCTTCTATTTAATATCTCCACACTTCTGCAGGTTTGCCATGTCTGCAAAATGCACGTCACCGTGTTAGGAAACAGGAAAGAGGTGCGATGTGCGGGCGAATCTCCACCAACAGAGCTGGACGGCGTCAATTCGCCGCGTTTGAGCGCTCCGGGGGTAATTCTTTAGACAATTCTTTCGACTAGTCGTGAGCAAATATTGACTCGCTCTTTTGCAAACATTTAATCTCCTCTGAGCAGGCGATTCAGCGTGATGAAAGGACCAAATGCTAATTACAGGGGAGCGCTAATTAATATTTGAGCCGATTAATAATGTAGGAACTCTTTTTTTTTTTTCCTCTGTTACATTCAAACCTAACCTCTTGGTATGTGTGCGTGTGTTTGTGGAGGGAAGAGGGGTGTAGGTTTTTCTGCCCTCACTTGTACAAAATAAAGCAAAGGGTTGAGCTTTGGCGAAATGTGATTCTCCTCGCCCAGGGAATGAAGACAGGCAGGAATTTTATTACATTTCCCTGGACGGACTGCAAAGGAGTTCTGGGCTGTTTTCACTGAATGTGATGCAATATTGATGGTGCTTGGTCAGGTTGGCTCTAACAATGCTTTGAGAAGACAGATCAATGCCACATCAAGGGAACAGAGGCAGTTTAGCAAGGAGAGATGAAGGAAGCAGAGGAGAGAAGAGGGGTGGTATCTCATTCGGTTTAAAATGGGCATGAATTGAGCTTTGTGCCTTGAAGAACAATGACACTGTGAGGACAAAATCCTAAGCACTTCTTAGTTTGCTGCATTTCCATTGACCATGTAATTGCAAAATTTGGCATTTTGAAAATAAGTGGAAACACTTTTTCTGCATTGCATGAGTCACATGATCAACAACCAAATGTTACTACTGGTGGAGAAGATAAAGAAGACGACAGGAAGTAGTTGGAGGATGATGGTCAAATATGATTTTAATTGCGCTTTGTACTTAATGGAAGCAACGCAATTCTGAAATTGTGGTTTTTTGATGTTAGTGCAATACTGAAAGTTTTGTACATATTTGTCGTGAAAATGCAACCTTTGTCAAACTATATCCTATCTTTCTATGCATGCTGGGGTACTGAAAAACTCATGTGAAGAAACAAATCCGATTTTCGCTTTTGATTATGATCTTGTTTCATATGGTGCATGTACATTAGGAATAAGAATGTGGAATTCACTATTGTGCTGGATCAAGAAAAACTTCGTCACTTTTACGTTGATGTGATGCCTCTCATTTTATTTCATTTTCATATTATTGATTAATTTGTTTACATCACCTGACTGACTGGGATTGAAACTGCATGATTAAACAGTCAGATTATTAAACAAAGTAGGGTGAACTGTCATAGTCCCTTTGAGTGTCAACCATCCAGCCTGCTGAGGGGAGTGAATCATCATTCATGCAGACAGGACTATGCAGTGTGAGCTTAAGTAATGCTATCATTGGGTAATTGTTGCAACATTTGACTCATACTTCTATTGATTTTGTAAAGCTGTTGTATATCTAATCCAGAGGTGGGCAACTCCAGGCCTTGAAGGCCGGTCTCCTGCAACTTTTAGGTACATCTCTCCTTCAACACACCTGAGTCAAATAATGAGGTCATTAGCAGGACTCTGGAGAACTTGACTGCACCGAGGTGATTCAGCTACTGGATCCTGGTGTGTTGGACCACGAAGACATCTAAGAGTTACAGGACACCGGCCCTTGAGGACCAGGATTGCCCACCCCTGATCTAACCTGTGAGGTAGTGATGTGACAACATTTTTTTGACATCTCTGAAATAGTATGTTCCTTCCTGGCTTAACTGGAAGGCACATATTGGTTTCCCATATTGTCAAAGGTTTATTAAGGCAATGTTGGAGTGTTGTCTTCCTTTTGTATTGTCTTTCCACACAATAAAACACAATGCACATATGCAGTGGTGTGAAGGTGGGTCATACATCCAACAGAGGTCCAAGTTTAGATGTGTTTCATAATGCCTCACATCTGCATCATATTTCCATGCATGCTTTGCTCACAATCAGCTGACTATTAGGATTAAAAAGACTGAGCAAGCAAGCAAGCACGGGTTCGAGTGGCCGAGTGTTTCTTAGCACAGATACAGGCACTGATTCTACATCAACACCGCCAGTGCTTCGCTGTCAGCCTTTGCAGTTCATTGCCCACGGCTGCAGGCTTCTATTTTCACAGCAGGTTCCTTTTGTGCTTTTCCAATATCAACCAACAGAGAAAAAAAAGAAAAAAGCACTGTCTGGAAATTGCTTGGGTATACAACCTGCACAGCAGTCTTTATGTCTTGCTATCTAAATGGATTTGAGTGTAATGGAAGATTTCCACTAGCTGATTTGATTCTAAATAATGATTAAATTGAAACAAACTAAAGTGTCCGTGAAAGATTTCCGCGTCCCGGAGTGTCTCGCGGTCTTTTAGCAAAACTTTAATTTAGCCGTTTGGATGGCTTCGTTGTTGATGGCCACAACCTAAATGTCCTGGTGTTAAAAATCAAGTAAACAAAAAATCAGCAATACATAGAATATAACGACAGGTGAGTCTCCGTTTTGTCTGTAGTAAATTCAACTCAATTATTTCTACAGGGCCAAATCGCAGCCAGATGTAATTTAGTTTGATATAATCAAATTGAAATCTTAACTCAATGAAAAATTTAAAATTACAAACAGCTCAGTCTAATTATGATTATTAATAATTTGATCTGTTGCATAATAAGATCTCTAGCTCATGAGACGTTAAAGGTACTTGAGACTGACCTCACCAGAACAAGAAGAGACAAAATTTTAACGCTAGTTTTAGGAAACTCTGACTCCTTGTTAAACCCATGAGACGAGACCTGGTAATATAAAATACCACAATATTTCCAGTCAAAATCTGTCTCACAGAATGCCTTGCAGTTCCTCTAGTGCAGTAATGTCCAAGCAAAGCAGATTAATATGGATGTGTTTTACGAAGGTGTGTGCTGCAGGCTTGACGGTCACTACCTTCCTACGAAGAAGATCCAGTCACTCAAAATTTTTTATGTGGCGACATTTTGGATACCCTGTGGAATAAAAAAATAATTGATAAAAATGATAAAACATGTAAATATTTAGTAAGTACCAGCAGAATACTGCAATTGGTCAATTTATTTGCTAACGACTGCACTAATTCTGTTACCTGCTTTGTATGTAGCTTCATGTTAACACAACTTCTTTTTGATTATGTAGAGACTTAATTTACTTAGTGATAGTGTAATTATGCTTCACACTAGAGACACATTCACCAATTTAACTCACAAGTCCACATACATTTGTGAATCAAACTAGGGATGTACCAATATGAAAATTTGGGCCGATACTGATATCTGATATAAATTTATAACCGATAACCGATATTAACCAATATTATAAATTTCACTACTTTTTTGACACCTTGAATAAAACAACCACCCAGCTGACTTCGCCACAGTGTCAGATAAACTTTCCACAATCCCTGCGCTGCATGACCAAACACCAACTTTATATCGGCCGACACCGATATTATTGCCAAAATATTGTGCATCTCTTAGTAGAGATCTTCCAACTGCAAGACCACAACTCTACCTACTGAGCAGTCACTCATAAAATATACTAACACTGATTTTATATTAACTCCGACACTCATTAAGATTCATTTAGCTGTATGAAGTTTCAGCTTATGAAAACAGAAGAGGGGATTTTCCAACAATATTGCTTAAAAACGTCTCATTCTCTAATATTGTGTCCTCTAATCTCGTGAGCAGAATGTACTGTTGCACCTCCCTTTAAACAAAATTATTAAATGATCGTCAACAAGATTCAGTATTACATGATTCACTGTTGAGATCCACAAAATATTGCAACTGTTGATGTTTCATAACATTCTGTCAGAAGCTGACCTTGTTCTTTTTTGTAAGATTTTGCACAATAATGGGTCCTAGAGACAAGGTTTGAGCAGAGAACCTTCATGTGTGAGCACAAATTTAAACCTGAGTACACTTCACTCATTTAACAACGCTAACTCTTAACTTTTCCTGTCGCTGCTAGTATGTCTTAAACAAGCAGAGTCTGATGAAACGGCACTGTGCCGCCAGTATAATTTGAGTGTTTCTCTTAGTTTTTCTTCTTGTAATACCCTTATCTTCCTTTTACCGCCATCAGCATTCCTTCAAGGGTTTTGATTTGTGTGCAAAATGAAAGGAACCAGACAGTACATGGCATCTCCAAAGCGGAAAGAACAAGTGACTGAGAGTGTTGACACACTCAATATCTTCTCTTTCAAGACGGCATATGGATGTTTCAATCCCACCATATGCGCCTGAGGGGATTTCTCCCTAAAGCGAGCTCTTCCTCTTTCTTCTCGCTTCTCCTCGGGGATCTCAGGGCCCCCTCCACCGCAGCTTCTGTCATCCCAGGCATGATAGCTGGGAGCCTTTTCTCTGCTGCGTCCTCCCTTGGCTTCTGTCACCAACCGCTGTCTGCGCGTCTCGTGGCCCCTTGTAGCGCTGCAGCTCACTGTGCCAAATGTGAGGTAATTAAGACACTGAAAACTCCAGCACTCGTTTGGAGGGAGGACTGAAACGCCCGTATCTGTCAGATGCTGCAGCATGTGGCTAATTTTTTGCTGATTTGAAGGCGGCCAGCTTTCAATCTGGACGTACTTCAGGCAGCGACTTTTGACCGAGCAGAAAACAAAGTTTGAATGCTTTGCAACAAAGCAGTGTGTACTCTACATATTCATAGGTACACAAATGGAGACGGTCGTAGATTTTTTTTTCTTGTTTTGATAGTGAATCTAAATTATTAAAAATACTGAAAATACTTATGTCTTACATTCATTTTTTAAAAACAACTCCAACATGCAATGTAAGCTAAAAGCAGTATTTGTATTTTTGCAATCGGAAGTTCAGAAAATAGATATATGTTGACATTTTTAATGTATGATACAAATGACCACATGATCAGTGTGGCACATAAACACATTTACATGGGTATGTTAATTAATGTGAGAAACAACTAACCAGGGTTTGAACTTAAGATTGTTTTTACCTAGGCAAATTGTACTTAGTGCAAACCATTTTAGCAACATTAAACTATGTTCTTTTGTAGAATGAAGACTTTAAGACTTTACAGTCTAGGGACAAAATGTTTGAATACATTTTTTTAAATCTCGGTATTGCTTTAAAATTAATTTACTAGCATTGTAGCCGAGGCTAATTAACCCTAGAACAAGTCAAGGCAAAGACGAGATCTTGAAAGATTTGGAACCAAAGTCAAGTCTAAGGAGAAGAGCAACCAAAAGACAAAGACTAAACTAGTGAGAGATTGGTTGTAAAAATACCATTGTAGTTGTTGCATTGCATTTGCAGCCAGACGTTTAACACCGAGTTGCACCAGAAAAAGTGATTTTCAGCTGTGGTTCTGACTGGTCTTCAGAAAACATGCTGGGTTTAGCGCAGGATGTTCAGCAAATCTTTACAATAAGAGGCTTAAGTGTAAACATTGTTCACTTTGGACTTAACAAAAAACATCTTCAAGATAATAAAATTACTTACAGTGTATTGTTTCCTTTATTGCTTCTACAAGTGTGGATGCTGAGTGTTCAATGGCTGTAGTCTGCAGATTGTAGACATCACCCTTTATGTCTGTCTCACTTATTAAGCAAACTCACCATGCCATTGTTTTTACCAATCACATTTATGAATCTTCCTATAGTGTGATCACAGCCCAAATTATACTTTTTGATTATTTTAGAAACATTGAAGCTGCAATACATTTGCCCTCCTTATTTATGACGTTAAATTTTAATTTTACTCAATGTTAAAGTCATACAAAGATCCACTATACATTTTGTTTTTTGTTTGAGTGGAGGATTAAGTGGTTTGCTCTTCAGTGAGGCTTTCTCGTACACTTTTCTTACCATAAGGGTTTTTTTAGGCCATAATTCAATCTGCAAGAATTAGCTTTTCCCCTCTGTTTGTTATATGTGTGAAATAATATATTTGATGGGAGGTTTTCTTCTATGATCTTACGTTTGAAGGTTTTCTATGAATAATGCGTCAATGAGAACATTGCATATGCTGCCTTATTAGAATACAGTTTATGGGAGGACAGAGAACCGCAAACACAACGTGTTTGATGCCATTCATAGACTAAATGACTCATAAAGTCCTTTGTGCAGATTTACCATTTGTTTGGAAGAGTCGACTGCTCAGATTTTGATTGAGAATAAAATGCTCTGTGTGGAGTGTGAATTCAGCTCAGAGTTTCTAAGTGGATAAATATGAGCACTTAGTTGGAATTTGTGTGGGCTGAATGTGAACAGTATGACTTACCCTGATTATAATATCAAGGAAAGCGACAGTAATTATATAAAATATTCAGTCAAAAATGGACATATTCCAGATAGCAGACTGGTTTTTTTGGGTGGGGGTTTCAAACTGCATGTATTTTTATGCGAGCGTGTCGATAAACAATTTTCCTTCACAAGATGCGTTTTCTGCTTGACACATTCGAGCTCTTCCCCATCTTTAGACAGTTTGTCTGTGATCAGTTTTTTTATTATAATGGCATTCTTTGAAGCCACATTAACACTCTGCAAAACAAGCTACAAAACTACAATATGCCTGCGCAACTGTCACTACATTGTTAGACGTGCGCGACCAGCTTTGACAGCAGATAAGACATCTTTTCAGAGGAAGCCGAGCAACAGGGAGGCACACGGCTCTCCTCCATTCAGGAAACAAAACAGCTACATGTAAATTCACACAGCCGCCAAGCTTGAACATGGACGAGTTATTTCTGCTCAACCCAGTTCTTTTGTCATATGCCTATATATATATATATATATATATATAACAATTTTTTTTCTGTGTGAAGGTTAAGAAATATGCTGTGGTATGCAGTTAGAATTTCTTGAGCCAATCAGCTGTCAATTGACATTTCATGTCGCTTTTTAGTGTCAGCTAGGTATGGAGTAGTTTCCATCATCAAGGTAATCAGTACAATCCCTGTTACATCTCTCTTAAAACTGTCTATTGTAGACCAGATTACTTGGATGTTCCAAGAGGACAAACCTGCATCAAAACCAGTTTTAGAAGGAATAAGGCAGACTAAAATGCAGCTTTTGGAAAGTTCAAATGTCAGCAACACTGAAAATGTCTGAACCCGGTTTTTACAAGGTAACAAAATCTACCAATTCTTTCAAGATGAATGGTCAAATATCCAGTCAGAGTTGAACCAGAAGGTTGTTAAAATAATGATAAGTGTTGTCAATGCGCTGTTGTTTGCTAAATATTACTGGCTGAAACAAGTATGACTCAAAGCATGAGAAGCCCAAAATTAATCAATCTGTCCCCATCTTGAGTGGACTTAAGCTTCTGATTGATAATTTACATGACAAATAAATGTATATGTAACACCTGGAGCTACAAATTCAGATTTGGCCAAAAACCTGAACAAATAAGAGTATAAATACCTAAAACTCATGAAACAAGATGAGACATGATTTTGATATTACTTTCAAGAAAAGTTCAAAGATCAATTTATGCTTTAAAACAGACGTTATTTTGCATTTTTATAGATTTTGCCACAAATTAAAAAACCAACAATGTTTAATTTTCTGATTTGTTTTCTTCTCCTCAGACCTTAGAATATTTATTTCACTATGTATGGTCTGCTGTATTTCCCAGTTACTATTGATACAGTGGGTTATGATTGTTACATATCTTTACGTAGCGGTTGCTATGTAAAGCAATGCTTTCTACCTCTTTATGCATCTAAACAACTTGCACATTATTTACACATTTTCGTGTCGTGTCTGGCTCTTTATTGCATTTATAGTTCCAACTGGAAACCCAAATCCTGCCAAACAAATTATTTAAGTGTAATTGAGGCATCGTCTATTCCGACTTCTCCAGGCAAACACATAGTGACAGCAACTAGCGAGTGCTCACAAGATGCCATTTACCTCAACGAGAAATATTATATTTAAATATCACAAGATTTTGTTAGACCACTAGTAAAATATACGATGCTTCTACAGGTTCTTTTATCAGGTATCAGGAATAGAAAAGTCAGCAAATGGTACCTGATATATCATCAGCGTTACACCATGTATGGACCTGTTCCGGTCGATGCGTAATGAAGCAGTGACAGTGACCCCCACCCCACCCCTCCTGTGTTTTCACACCCGCATCATATTCCCTCAGTGCCTCACTCAGTGGGGGGTTAACAGGCACACTACATGTGTGTGAGAACACCCTCCTCAATATGACATACTCCTTCCCCCCACCCTTAATGGCCTCTAGGGAAACTTCATTATTTATCGCTGTAGAAGGGGCCTTTCAATTATAATACCTCTGCACACCCTCCCGCCTCCCCTCGTCCATTACCCTCACAGTCTGAACTAGCAGATTGAATACCTGTAGCGTCTATCGGCGGTAATTCAAGCGCCCACCTAGTTCACAGAACCTGCCATGGCGACAAGGTGGAGGCAATTTGCCATTCTGGTGGAGGAGAGGGCCGGGGAATGGTGTGCCGTAATGTGCAGTGGGGGAATGGAGTAAGTGACAGCTATGAGATGTAGACATGGCCGTGCTTTCTCTCTCTCTCTTTAACTACCAGGTCCTGAAGAGCCTTCATCGGCCCACAGAGCTCCGCTCAGCATGTCAAGTCTCTCACGTATTGTGTGTGCGTGTCTGTGTGTGTTTTTGCTTAAAATTAGTACCTCACGCCAAACTCGACAGGGCATTAATCCCTCATCGTTCAGCCGATGTGTTGCATGAAAAAAAAAGAAAAAAACCAGCGTGAGGTGGTTAAGGCTAGACGCAGCGTGTCGGCATTCCTGCTAAATATGTAGCAGAGATAATGAAACGGCGGGTTTAAAGTTCCAGACTGGATTCTATTATTCACTGAGAGCAACAAGAAAAGGGTGCCCCATAATGGTTTATCGTCTGTGAATGCGAAATTAGCAAATTGTTTAGGTGTGCAGTAAACAATTGCCCAATGCAAATTGATAATGATTACTTATTACCAAGGAAACAAGACTCATTTATCAGCCTCCACATTGGAAGCTGAGCTGCTAGATCTTGATGTGTCTGGGTTTTTATTGTAATAAGTGCTTGTGCACACATGGGTTATTAATGTTGTACTGTAAGCAAAAAACTGAAAACCGAGTCCTGACATCAACTAGGATGGTCGGGTGTGCTGGGTGTCCACGCTGTCCTAGTTTTGCGCTCGCTTGCATTTAACAATAAAGCATTTAAAATGTGCATGTATTAACTTGAGAGACGAAATCGACATTAAAAAAAACTCTTCCTCGGTCCGAGCAGGGTAACAGCAAACACCTTTTTTGGACTTCGTCTTGAACAACAAATAAAAATCAATGAGAAGAATCTAGAAGGAACGATGGTGCAAATTAGCGCCGTTCTAGAGACGCGCACTCCCCTTTTGCCTTTTCAATTTTTCATCGGCTGGAAATGGATTTTGAGATGGATGCCAACCCAGAGCTGATAAATTTTAATTTGATCCCTCCCGTGCATCGGTATTTGCACAATGCAACCGGCAGCCGCAGCTTGTGTGCTCTGAATGGAAAGTCTACGTTTAGACTCTGCACAGAATACGAAGTCTCCCCTTCTCTTGTACAACAAAAGGCAATCGTTCCATTTGTTTTCCCCACACAATGGCCTCTGGACAATAGCGATCGGCGGGTGGGGGCGGACGGCGGAAGATGCAACCAAGTTATCTGCCTTTCCCAGTTTCTGTCTCTGCCTCCTCGTAATGAATAATAGATTACAGATGAGTGTGTGACTTGTTTTTTTTGCTGTAGGGAAGCGGGTATAGAGCTGATCGAGGTCAACATACCAGCGCCATGATCGTTGCTTCAACAGGTTGGTCTAGAAGTACTTGAGAAATTGCTCTCAGCGAAAGACTTTTCATGTCTCATCCTTCTATCACTCAAGGCATCTCTGTGAAGGACACAGCTTTTCAGAGGGCAATGTCAAGCTTCTCAACACAATTGTAGGCAAAGGTCAGCTATTTTTGTCGCTAAATCTTTGTCTGTTAGGTATTTTGCTGGTGTGTCTGTGAGACGTTTCCCTCCCTTGTGTTGGGCTTAGCCGTCTTTATGCTCTCTCAGTTGGATTCTCAGTTGGTGGGGAGTGAAACCAGCTGAGAACCGCAGGTTAAAGGTATTTAGAGAGGACAGGAATCCAAGCAGCTGCAGCTGTGTAAATTAAATGCGTAGCCGGGACTTAAAGGCATTTTAAATAGGGGTGGTTGGAAGAAAAAAAAGGACTTTTTTGTTCAAAGCCTCAACGCTGTCCTTTTAGCAACGGATTAGCAACTCTCAGATCTGCTGTCGTGTGTTTAATGAGAGAGGGTGCTCACTGCTCACATTCGGTCATAACAAAAAAAAAAAAAATCAATTAAAGGCACACACTGTATTCAAATCCCATCACTTATGCAGAAAAGAGGAGGAAAAATGCTCTGTGTGAAAAGGCTTGAAATTCAAAGGACCGGAACAAATTTCAACCGCTACAGCCATCCTTCTTTCATCTGTGAGAAAATGTGCAGGAAGGAGGCAAACGGTCCACAGGGATTGATATTTAGGCTAAAAGTTCACAAGTTCAGTTGATTTCTGAGCAGAGCATAATAGCGTTTTGAGTCACTTTTATTATGGATTTCCCCAAGTGAAGGTTAAGACGGCGATGAAGGAGGTGGAAGGAATTAAAGGTGCTAAAAGTTATTTTCATCCAGGGATCTCTACCAGGAGAAGAGTTGAAGGACAAGAAAAGAAAATTTCCAGACTTTGCAGAGAGTTTAGTTTGAAGGACAATAAACTAGTCATGGTATCAACGTGTAAAATCTGTCCATTTCCTCTACATGCTTATTCCTTGCAGGGTCTCACTTCCCTGTCAATAGTTGATAGGCAAGGTAAGCTAATGCGCTAACGAGTATCTGAAGAAAATACATTCACAAGAATTTGCAAACGTTCTCGAGCTAAAACTTCTTTGAGACCGTACAGAGCCAAAATATATCAAGGCTTCTAAAAGTCATTTCAAAACTGAATGATTACGACTTCTGTTGTTGAAAACTTTTTAAATGAGATGCCACAGGAGGTACCAGAAGAATCAGTGTTTTCCTCAGCTTTATCTAGTGTAACGTAACACAGTTCTGTTATTTCTCCCCCGTTTGTAGGCTGAAGAAAATCTACACCTTTGCCTGAGAAAAACATAAAGACTTGTAAATATACGCAGTCCACAAAATAATTTTATCTTCAAGATTCTCATGTAGAAACAAGTTTCTTAACTAAAAATAATGGACACTCCCACACACACCTCTCCTGAAAATGCACTTAAAATCATTTTAGCATTACATAGACCCTTATATTAACATTGCTAGAAGGATTGTAGAGTGTAATAGTTATATAACAATACAGTTTTCCGTGGGATACCTATATATCCGAACTAAATGGGCTTACTGAAAAGTGGATGAGAAAACACCATACACTTATGGTATTTTATCATTGGATGACTTGCACCTAAAAGGTCCAACACTGAGAAACTAACTCCTGCAGTATTGCCAGATTATACAAAACTGCCTAGTCACACTTTCTCTAGGCTCCCAAAACAAAATAAAAGATTTCCCAGATATCTGCTTCTGCCTGGGCTTCACGATGTTAGGAAAAGTTCCATATCACTAATGTGCATAAACAACAACAACAGCTCTGCTTGAGTGTTTAGGTAATGTTGGGCATAGAAACTCTAAACTATTCCCAACATTGCACTTTTACTGTCTGCTTTTTCGGACCAGGCACCAAAAACAACATAAGAGAAACGATGTGAGCATACAATGAGAATGCCAAACCAGCCCTACTTTCTACTGGAATAGCTACATGTTATCATAAAAGAGCTAGCCGCTCTTCCCTTCAGCTGGAGGATGGTTCAATGTTTTACACAGTGACATTAAACAAGAATGAAACTCCTGACCTTGCTAAGTAAGCTTGGGCAAACAAAGCAATCCACCGGCATGACGGTTCAGCACATGACTGATTTCAGTCTGATCTGGCGCTTTATTTGTGTGTAGCACCCCGCTGATCAAAAATGATGAATGCAGATTCGGAAGGAGGGAAATTAGCATGAAAAAGTCCTTGCATTCCAACCGATGCATAAAATATCTGTGCTTACTTTAATGAGTGCCGATGAGACTCGCCGTGCTGTGCAGCGGGCAGCGTCTTGATTGATACGGCGCATTAAGACGATGTTACTTTGCCCAAGTAGACGTCACAGCAGCATTGTCTGCCTACCAACCCACCAAACTACCTGCTTGTTTGCAGTCTGTGCTCGGCAAACAAATTCTCTTGAATTATTTCGACTTTTTAAGTTTGCTATTTTCTTTTTGACGCGCTTTTTTTATTATTCTTTCTTCCCTCATCTTTTCCTTAGGAGATAAAAGCCGTCTTTCTTTTCCCCTCCAGGATAGCACATTGCCAGACAAATAGCTTCACTTGCTCTAAAGTGGCCCCAACAGAAGGACAATGATAAGAGAGCCGTCTTCCAGCTGTCATTTTCTCTGTCTGCCGCCACATCTCACATCACCGTAATTGACTGCTATCTGAGAGTGCTATTGTTCCTCAGGACTCCCAAGGGTCTTGTCAGAAAATCTGGGGAGTTTTGTCATTCACTGACCTCAACATATTTGTTCTCTGGTGGTAATTTCAATAGCTACAAGGTGCTTGGAAAAGTGTTAATTCGGTAAAAGCCAATGAGAGCTATTATCTCAGTTTCCACTAAATGAACACGGGGGTTTGCTGCTGAGTTGAGTAAATAAAAGTAAAAGAATAGCCAATGTTTATTATTCCCTAATAGTCATAAATGTAGGAAGTCATGCACACCTGTACATGTCTGAATAATGAACTTAAGGTTCTTGTGGGACCTTAAACCAAATAATTAGCCACCGTTGGCGGCATATAAAATCACTCAGATACTGCACAGTGTGGAAAACTGATATGTTAGACAACCTAGAATGTACTGGAAGGCCCCCACAGATGCATATGCAATCCAATGTGCATATCTATGGAAGTATACCAAAAGACAGTTTTTCAGTCAAACCTTTTAATGAATGTGAAAACTGTCCTTCAGTATTAGTCATTACAACCTTTGATTCCTGGAAAATAAGGTCCTTTGAGTAACTTTAATTAAACATTGAACTGACATTCACTAGCTGCAAGAACTGGCAAAAAGGATAAATCAAGGTTTGGACAATCATGCTAAAAAGTTCAAAATACTGCACAGTTGCAGGTCTAGACTCAACATTTTCCATCGAATCGTTTGAGAAAAATTCCATCAACAACTTTTACGAGTCATAGAATTTTCAGTATTTATTAATGTATTATTTGTGTAATGCAACTATTGTTTTGAAAGTGCCACGTCTTTCCCTAACTAGTCCCTGAGAGTAACACCCTGCTGGACATGTCCTCAGATTTGGCTTTTAGAGGCCATAAAGCAGACGAAAGTGAAAGGCTCAGCAAGCGACTTTCTTCCATGCAGTGACTTCCTCTTCAAAGTGAATTTTATAACAGACATCTAACACCGGATACCTAGAAATACCTGGTGAGCCCCTAATGGAAAAGGACAAGGAAACTGTGCTCTTTTGAACGATAGCCACAATTATTCAACTCCGTCCTGGTTTTAAACACTCCTCAGTATTCAAGGGAAGACGCGTGGGAGATGAGACGAGGCATGGGGCAAAGATGCCCGGTCATTTCCCCCACCTCGTGAATACAATAATTCTTCCGTTCCCTCCCTCGCTCTGCTAATGAGTGTCACGGCCCAGGCTCTGCTCTCCAGGACCTTATTAACACTTTCTTATTGGTTATTCTGTAAGAGTGCTTAGCCAGCAGGTCAGCCGTGCCACCTCCCCAGAACCTGACCATCAATTTGTATGAGCCGTAATGCCTCCCCCCAGTACGGAGAGTGCTGTCAATCAAAAACTCACACAGGACACTCGAGCCGCATTTTAAGCCATGGAAAACAGATTTGGGGGTAAAGATTGCTCCCTGAAGTGTGGGCTGGCCTTTTCAAAGCATTCTAACAGGAATTTATATCGGTGAGGCCAGTAAAAGAAGTTGCTCTGGTTAAAGTGAGCTGTAACACTCTTGAAGTCGTACTTCAGCTGTCAGAGAATAGAACTGTAATCTATAGAATGGTTGTGCTTTCAGAAGCTCCTTTAGGGCATTCTGTGGCATGCAGTTCAAATACTGACAGTGAAGGACCTCTGGACAAAAAAAAGGTAAAAACTGGCACTGATTTAACAAATAGTTGGGGGTTTTTCTGCAAATGTGAAAAGAATTGATGTGGGCTTCGTCACAGGGCTGAGTTGGAGAGTGGATGTGAAGTGGGGGAGAAAGAGTAGATCTCTATTTCAGCCAGCAACTTCACTGAACATCTAAAATGGTTAGTTAAACATTTCTAAAGGCTGATTGTGGGAAAACTTTGTTTGGAAATATTTCATCCAAACGCATTTATCTATTAACTTAAATAAACTGACGTGGCTTGTGATGTAAACAATTTCCTATACTTCCAGGGTGTATTTTTGTGTCAAAGACCATTCCTTGGGACAACACAGCAGAGTTGTATGACATCAATGACTGATTATTATTGTCAATAACAAAAGCCAAGTAACAAGAGAGTTTAGAGAATCATGACACATTTCCACAGACTACTGAGACTAGCTAGGTACATAGATATGATTTCGCATTGCTTTGTTTGTTTAGCATAGAAACCAGTCACATTGAAATTGTACCATGAAATGTGTTGTGTCATAGTTCCAATGGGCTACTTTACAACACTGATATTTAGGTGGCAGTTCAGATTCTATCAGGGTCATTTCTCTTACTCCCACATGTCAGACTCAAATCCATCAACTCCAGGACCAGGTTTTCTTGGGAAACCCACAAAAGGTACTTAGTCTCACACAGTGAATTATTTGCGTCAGATCTCAGCAGTAAAGCTCGATGAGACCTACATGGTACTTATTTAGCAAAAAATAATGTTTTTATTTTGATTCTGTTCCTCCAGGACTTGGAGTGACCAAGAGGGAGAATCAGTTCACGCCAAATCTAGTCTAGTCAGTAAACTAGAAGGGTGGATCAAAACCAGATTATAAAAACCAATAGACTTCATAAATCTGATTATTCACGAACTGTGATCTTGTTGCACACAACCACAAATTGTGTACCCATTGACACATCATTTAATAGTTGCATGCATTGTTGTGCTCCACCCACACATCAGGATGTATTAGTTGAGCAAGTTAAGATTCCTCGGCATCCCAGAAACATTCCCAAATGAAATAACTTTTAAACTTAATCAATAAAGGTGTAAATTGATCAGGACCATGGCGAGTGTATAAAATTCTAGGCGGTGAAGGTTAGAGTGTCTATCAGTGGGTTTATTATTAGTTTATGGATATGTTGTATATTTATTTTAAATGCCTCGTTTGTTCAGATAAAATTCAATCATAATATATGGTAACTGTATTTATTAGCTCCTCCTATCCTCAAACAATGTCTAAAAATAAAAATGCTACACTGTCTAACTCATCTTGCACAGTCAATTTGGTTGAACAGAGCAAGGTTTAATTTACTTAATTTCAGTTTAGCATTTAAACACTGCAGGGCCTGTTCACGTTTTTTACTTTTTGTTTGTAAACTCCTGGATTCCTGGTCCATAGGGAAAACTGGCCATTATGTTTCGCTCCAACACAGCTGTACAAATTAAGAAGAACACAAGTTTTTGGCAGCTTTTTGTCCGATTGGCTGAGGGTGAATCTTCCAACAAAAAGTTGTAAAAAAAAAAACAACCAAAAAACACAGAAGGCAATTTGCATGCACAATACATACCATTAACCGTTTCATTAATGACTTACAGAGATGCCATTTATAGTTGTTCATTAACGATGCCCTGTGTAAGCAGATTTAAAAAGGAAAAAAAACATGCGATACAAACATTTGGCAACTTTTTTTTTTTTTCAAAATCAGCACAGATGGCTCAGAAACATTTTGACAAGTGCATTGATTATTTCTCACAGGATAAGAGCATGGAGGAGGAAAGTTTGAACAGAGCTGTAGTTGTTGATTTAGTATCGATCCATCCAATAAACCTGAATCCCTTATGTCAAAAAATCAGCGGTTCACGTTTGTGCTTCTCCCCATCTGCTTGCTGCCATCATTGAAGACGATGTGACATAACGTTTTAGGGCTTAAAATTCAAAAACCTTCTAAAATGCACATAAATTTGACTCAAAGCGCTTTAATTCTGAATTAATTTAAAACACTCCTTTAGAGGTTTAGACCCAGTAGAGTAAGCAATTGCCTCTGCAGCATTCAATCTGTAGCTGATTCTGATATAAAAAAGCTGTTGTTACAAAATAAGCTAGCATTGCAGCACAATTAGCTGCTATAGGAAGTTAGAAAAGCAGCAGTATATGTTTTTCAATATTAGTGCTTGTTCAAAAAGGGGGGAAAAGCACTCTATATAGTGCACAAAAGTTTTCTAAATTAGATAATTTTGCAATATAGGCACATGATTACATATTTTAGGCCTGCATTACAAAATTAAACTACAGAAATAAAGCACCTTAGGACTTGACCACATTAGGAGAGCTTGTTTTCTATGTAAGATGCTTACAGCTATATGCCTTTTTTTTATCCCTCCTCATCATATTGAAATTAAACTCAATGTTTGGAGGGCAGATGATACAGAAACAAAATGATGAACTTCCATTAAAACCTTCAAGCTCACAGAATACAAAAAACAGCCTTCGTAATTTATTTACTTCAGAGTAACTTGTTAAGTTTGACAACGCTACTTATAACTGTAACATGGATAGCAGTCTCTTTACTGCGGCCTTTAAATGATCATCAATCATAGATGACAGTGCAGTGCAGCTTGGCTGCCTCATTCTAAGCTTCAGACTATTAAAGAGGGAGTTTTAAATTAAAATGATGCAGCTCCAAAAATCAAATTAAAAATGTATGTGTGATCCGCATGGTTACCAAATTCAACCAGCCTTTGATGCGAATTTCAATTTGTAAAGATTTTTCCCCTGACTTCTAAATGACCTAAACCAATGAGACTTTTTCTTGTTTAACTGAAGAGACTTTATAAGGAAATTCATAAGAGAGTTTTGAGCAGAAATCTGAGCAGAACAATGTTAGAGATGCATTTTAATAAATAAATAACATAAAATCATACTGCATTTCCTCTCTGTCTGAATGATAAGTGAATGAAAATGCCACATTATTTTACAGATTTAGCCAGGGAAGTTCTGAACACTTGCAGCTTCAGGTTAGAAATGAGACTCTCTGCAAACTTTAATGTGAAATACAGCAGGAGTTCCAACTCAATGTTGATGAATTAATATGCCTATTAATATGCTATTTAATACAGCATTCCCTGAAAATAAACAAAAAATACTGCTTTCTTTGTGATTTGTCAACAACAGGAAATAGAGCGTTCACTCAAACTAATACATGTTTCACATGGCTATATAAAAGTTGACCAGTAAAAGACGAAGTGGTTTTTCTTTTTTCTGTCTTTGTCAGAACTGAAGCCTGTCTATGCAGTCATGCAGGATACAAGACAAACACCAGTTCACACACAAACATACACCTCAGTCCAACATCAGTCCTCCAATCAATCCAACATGCATAGAATTTGGAGTACATGGAGAAAATCCAGTGTTGGTTGAACAATACACATGCCACACAAGCCACACAGAAGTCAGCATTTTAGTAAAACACATCTCAGGAACAACTTTAGAAGAATGTTCTAATTTCTGCCCTGGGTCAATCTCCAGACCTCGTCTCACATCTCTAGTGGCTGAAATCAACATTTTCCCATTAGGTTCATGTTGGGTTACAGTATTGTCATCTTTATTAATCATTTTAAAAACTGATGAGCAATTTTAGTTTTAAAAAAAATTATAATAGAAATGGGATGAGCATGTGTTAATATGGGCTTTATAAAATGAATCAAGCAGGAAGAGCTTTTATTGTGAAGGACTATTACTGTCACTGGAAGGATGCAAGCTTAACATTAAGAGATAAAGATGTCAGGGAAACGTTAAGTGTGTTTTTTCTATTTAGAAATCTTAAAAGATTATTTAATGCAAAATTCAGTTTGAGAGAAATCTTCATGGTCATCAAGATGCTACAACACATAATAACCTTTTGTTGACCCATTCAACAATAATTAATAAAGCTAATAAACCAACTGCACGATTTAACTGCAGAATTGTTTACTTACTGCAGCAGATTGCTTAATGCTTGATAAAAACAGATCAACTGGAAACCTCAATAGACTCCTTACACTGGTGTATATCATTACGAGCTACTGCAGACAACCAAAACATTTAGTGTGAAATGTTACAATCAAAGCCAGAGATGTTTACACCTTTCTCTAAGTTTACCAACTTGCATTCATCCCTTGACACAAGAAACTCATGTCCTATGAGACGTTAGTCCAAGACCTACATTTTGAGTTAGTTTTGTAAGTATTTAGAGTTCTATTCTCACTCTCTTCTTTTCTTAAGTTTTGCTTTGTACAGTTCTTCTCTGTACAACTTTACATGTCTTAGTCAAACTATTCAAGGTCAGTTTAAAAGTAATAGAGTCCTTGATTGCTTAATTGCTACTTCTGGAAAACATGACATTACTTTAACCTTGGCCCAGTTCATTATTATGTCTGCTGAAGGCAGTTTGACACCTGACGGAGTAACACCACCCATATCTGATTGGTCTGGACATGTGAGTGCTCCATCAGAAATCTCTTCCTCCGTCTCTTGTTTGATGATTTGTGGTCATAGGTGAGCCACTTCAGCTCTAGTTGTTTCTCCTCAAAAAAAACTCTTTCATGGGCGGATGCTTTCATCACGAAAGGTGGGTGTTGATTACATGGATGGGAGAGGATGATGCTGCCCGTGGGCTTTTTCTTCCATGGCATTTGATTTATTCAAAAAGCAGGAAATGACTGTCTGTCTCTCTCTCTCTCTTTAGCACTGAATTTTCTGACTAATGGTTGACAAAAAGAGGAGAATTAGCAGGCAGCTGTTCTGTTATCTACAGCTAATTCAACGTACAAAAAGACACAAGCTTAAGCACACAGTGATATGCTGGAAAAATGAAGATGAATCAGACAAGATATTGGGAAGAGAACTGTGAGCTGCCTCAAGTCTGGCTCATCTTTCCAGATGCCTGAAGGTGCCACGTTCATCTGTTCAAACAACTGTATGCAAATGAAGCCACCAAGGGAGAATCCAGACAACTGTTTGGGAATTTCTGTGTGGCAGGGATGAACAACACATAGCGGGTCTTCATAATCATGAAGATCTCCACCACATTGTTTAACCCTTTATGACCCGAGTCTCAAATGTCCGCCTGGATATTTTTTGCTTATTTCCATTGCCATGTATGCATTTCTTTAAACGTCCTCTGAGTAAATATATTTGTTCATTTGTCTATAACAACTGGAACTAGCAAGTTATTTTTGCAATTTACCATCTATTAAAAGAGTCGCCCCTCAGATTAATTTCACTTCCTGCTCAGTGGGGGCGAAATTACCATAGTAATTTGATATTGGCCAATGCCATAAGTGGCAGCAAAGTGAGTATTTTTGGAGTGGCCATGAAAACTCCATGACTTTTGCTACATGGGAATCTGTGGGCTGATAAGGTCAAGATGATCTACATAACTGACTTAGTTACAGCAGTTCTGTCAGGAAGGATGGACTGAAATATTCCAGCAAACTCTTGTGAAAAATGATTCAGTAAGTAGAAATATTTTTGTAAAACCTACATCAGAAAAAGTTAGTCTGATTTAATGTCAGTCAGGAAAAAAGTTGTCTTTTTCTGAAACCGGTCCTGAACCTGCTCTTAGTAATGTGTTGTTTTGCAGAACAACTTGCCACATAAAAACACCAATTAGCACCTCCTGCACTCCCTAATTCTCTGAAATTACATTGTAAATAAAAGTTCTGTGATAACATCCCTCACTAATGCCGCTCCTACATCTCCAATTCCGCCATCCCAGGCACATTATATTCATAAAAAAAAGAAAAAAGAAGTAATTGCCTGCCATGAAAACCAATTTGACTTCCTCCACAGGGCAGAATTAAAAGTTGGGCTTAGTAAGGTAATGAAGTATTGCACATGCTAAGTCAAGAATGGAGGCTTTGTCTGGAGTAATCACTTCCTCCGGTTTCTACGGCTTGGCTGTGTTTTATACCAACAAGAGTGACATACGGGAAAATAATTAAAACTGACGCATTCAACCAATAACAGCTTGCAAGCTGCATATTTACATTATGCAATCAAATTTGCATATGGACTGTCAATCTTCAGTCCGACGCTGAAGATTCAAGTCAATCAAGGTGTAGCAGTTGTCATCCAGCCGCCCCAAAGACGGGGATCCTTGATCCGGACGCCGCGCCTTTTTCCTGATTTGCCGTTTTGGCCAGGCGACTGAGAGCCAATGGAAACCCACGCTGCAGCTCTCCCATGACAAGAACAATTAATATAAACTGCAGATCAGCCTGCATTAGCTGGAAGCGATGATGTGCTGCGGAGTTGCATCACTGCTGCCAGCACACACACACACACACACACACACACACACACACACACACACACACACACACACACACACACACACACACACACACAGGAAGCAAAGTTGCTCCGGCTCCCTTCTTATCTATCTTCTGAGATTATGTTCCCAGTGAACTTTTATACAATTTCTGGCATCTCTGACGCTTCAAACTGAGTTCTGCAGTTTTCGCACCCAAGGCGGTGTAACAGTGCGGTCCCATCTGACAGCGGCACACACATGGACACACGCATACACACACACAGGCACGCAGACAACAGATCAGTGAGCAAGCTCATTAGTTTGGCTCAGTTTGACAGAAGCCTCCACCTCGCTGCCTCCTAATTTTGGACAAGAGGACAAGAGAATGCGCAGAAACAAAGGAATGTGTGAGGTAGTGCATCGATCTGGACAGATGGCCGTGGGGACGGGAGCAAGGTTAGCAGCTGTGCATGCTAAATAAAGTTTAGCACAAGTAAAACTCTGTCACCCAGGGAAAACTCTTAGATGTGTAAAAGAAATTAAACTTTTAAACTTAATGGGTTGTTGTTTTGTTTTTTTTGTTTGTTTTGTTTTTGGGGAGGATTGCTAATCAATGGAACGCAATTAGCTAATAAGTCTCAGAGGGTGCCAGAGAGAAAACACTTCTGTGTCAAGATAAGATCCTGAGTACTTGGCGTTCATGTCGGTACAAGATGGAGATCAGACCACTTGTAACAACACACACCCTAGAAACAAACCTATTCAAAAATCCTTACATTTTATTCATGTTGCACCCATAAACTGAAATCTTTATGAATATACAATAAATAAATAAATAAAGGACGTTTACATGGTGAATCATCGCAAAGCATTTCTTAAATATGTAGTGGAACAACCTGGTTGTTAGGCGGCGCTTTTCTTCTTAAGACAGCTGGTTAGAGTTGATGTGAAGATGGGTGGAGCTAAATACAGAGCAGTCCTTGAATAAAACCTCTTAGAGGATGCAAACGATGTGAAAGTGGTTCACCTTTCATCCGGAAAACAGCCCTCAATATAGAGGGAGAGGTCAATTCGATTAGTTTAGCTCAATAATGTGCTGTTAGAATGGCTCAGTCAAAGGACACACATGGGGCCAAGTGGGAATCTGAAGTAAGAGTTAAAATTTGATGTTCTATCTAATTTGACTGAGTTGGAGCTTCTTTTACGAAGAGAAATTGACAAAAATCTTCATCTTACAACAATATGTAGAATTAGTGTGAAACACCCTAAAGGACATGCAGTTGCACTTTCAGGAAAAGGTGTCTCTAAATATGAATACCAAATGTCTATTTGTGACAAAAATGTTAAAAGAAAATAATATTGCTCTCTGATTACAAACAAATTGTGTTATTCTGTAATATTAAAGCCCAAAACTAAATACATGTTTGTGGCTGTAATGTGAAAAACGTCGAGGAGGAGTTTGCCCTCAACGTGACTAGATATAAACTGAACCTGTGTGTCTTGTAAAGCGTCTCACAATAACATTTGATGCAAATTGGTGCTAAATAAATGATCTGTATTTAATTGTAATACTTTAACAAGCCACTATAAATCCTAGCCTTCCCGGGCTGCGTTGCAATAAACAGCCTCGCCCTCGTTAACGTAATTGTTCAGGAAACGGCAGATGCTCTGCTTAGTATGATTGCAAACAGAGTCACAGAATAGGGAATGGAAAAACACTGAAACAAATACATCAAAGCAACCTTTAAAACAACAATCAACATTAAATTGGAACATTGTTTATTTCATAAATCCACTTTGTTGTTGCCCAAAACTCACAATCACTTTCTTTTTTTTCTGATAGTAAACCATGTGGTTAGAAGCAAGTCTTTGTGATAGGTTTCCAAACCATCAGTGACAAAGAATGATCCACAGAGAAAAACAGAATGAAGTCTCAAGAATGGAAATCGGTTAAATGACATAAATACAACAATTTTTCATATTTTACTCCAGGTACTTATTTCAAAAGTCCAAGACATGCAACTTTTATTGGAAACTCTTAACTCCCCTAAAAATTGATTTCATGTAAGTATTAGTCTCTGTCTGTGTTGGTACATTTGTTGATTAAATGTCTGTTGTAGAAAAAAACCCTTAAACATTATTTCATAATAGAACAGGTATTTTTTGTCACTTCTTTCATTCTTTGTCAATGACCAATGTTTAAATTTTTTAATTAAAACATCATATTTAGAAAATTGTTTCCTTCCTTTAATCCACAATTGCCAATGCTTTAGCTGCTCACCTGCTGTACTAAATCATTTAATTACACCTCTGACCACTTCTATGTTATAAATTAGTTGCACACATGTTTCATTTAAAAAAAATTGCTTGTTTGCTTATAATAATTAGCCTTATTTAACTATCATTGGGATTATTTGCGTTTTGCTATTCATTCTGATTTCCAACATAAATGGATCGTGACAGAAGGCGGAGAGCATGGCTAACAGAGAAAAATGTCTCTTCTTATTACAATTTGCACACATAAGAGAAAAAAATACTTTTATTGTAAAGGATTGTAATAATTTTTCTAAATCATTTTGGGTCCATCTGGTCTGCTAACACAATTAATTTCTTGCAAAAACAACACACACACTTCTTACAGGATTTCACACTTTGTCATGTTACATTAAAGTATTTTATTGTGCTGTTCTAACACCTTAACACGTTTCAAACTAGACTAATCCACAGTAGCTTCAATTTATATGTTTAGTATTATTATCCTTAATCTCAACCTAAAGTCTTTCAAAGAATAAAAGCATCTTCAAACTATGACACTAATAAAACACAGTTATAGTTTATGATGTGGAAAAATATGTTAAGTACAAAAGGTTAGAGCCCATAGGGGGAAATAATTCAGAATAAAAGACATTTTAATAGCAAGAGGGCTTCTATCCATTTAAAAAAAAAAAGGTTGAATTATATGGAACTGGTCGTCTTAATGTTTTGTTAACAGCTCATGTAGCAAATCCAAATTTTTTTATGATGATTTGATTATTTTAACAGCTGTAAGTCTATACTTGTCAAAAAGAAAAAAAAGCACAAGATTTATGGAGGTAAGCTGTTCATGGGAAACATTACAAATTAATCATGCCAACATTTTAGAACTAGAAGTCACAATATTAATTGAAATTTTTGTGCCATAAAAAATTCTATTGCTAAATTGGCAAAATATAACAACCTATTTCAATTACATTCAAAAAAATATATATATCAGAATGAAAGATGGAAACCTGCCTAATGAAGACCTGAAACCAAAACCAGCAAAGGTCAGGGTTGGGGAGAGGAAAAAAACTTTTTGAGAAAATATGGAAAACCAATTATGCGAGTTCCCCCTGGAGCCTGCAGCTGATCTTATTTAGCGCGTAGCTGTGATGTACTGTGCCACACAGATGTGAGGCATCCAGCTGCTCTGACACACGCCGACACCCCCTGAACTCTCCTGCCGTTCCCGTCCTGCTCCCCAAAGGGAACGGCTTTGCAACGTACAGACAAAACTTGCTGTAATTAACAATCAAACACACCTACTGCGTGTATAATTAGCCACGATAACAGACGGCGAGCTTATCTACGCCAGAGGACCACAATCATGACTCCTGAACCTCGTTCAGTCATTGAAAAAGTATTTTTTTAAAAAGATCCAGTGAAAAATACAAACATCTGTTACTGGATTTATTTTTCCCACTGACAGCCCTGAGTGCTTGTGTATTCTCTCTTTTTTTCCTCTCCTGCCTTGTTGTCTTTAGCCAAATTAAACTAAGCTGAGCAAACCTCATCAAAAAATAATGAAACTCTGTATGGTTGTGATTCAGACGGAGTGTTTACACGCTGCGAACCTTAATGTGACTCATCAGAGTTCACATCAGCCGCACACAAGGCTTTAACGATGGACAAATTTGAGTTAATTCCCCAAAAAAACGGAGCAAGACGAAACGTTAGCAGGTTCACGGAAGAATTTCCAAATCATTATGCAGCGGGTGAAATAATTACTTTTTACAAGTAAATCTTTTTGTGTTAAGACTGTTTTACATCAAATCCACACCAAAAGGTGGAAACAAGTCAAGTGATCCTGACATTCAGAGAATAAAGTTCATAACGTAATGTTTTTTTTAAGTGGAATGACATTGGAATAGATGTGTTATATGAATCTATAGAAACTTCAAAAAAGAATGTAAACCACAAAATAGGTTTTTTTATTTTAAAAAAAATGCTGTGCAAGACGCCACCAATGGGAAAAAAAAGCATATTTTGGCTTATTAAAAGTTGACTTTGGAACACAAGGATAAACCAATGAAATACTGGAAAAATACGGTTCAATTGAGTTAAAACAGACTTTAACTTTTTGGATGTTCTTTCAGGTAGAAGTAGATTTGGATCTGCACATCAGCTAATACGAATATGGAAATTCGGAGGTGGTTTCATCATGGTGTAGGAATGTGTTTAGGTTTATGGTACATGGGCAGTATTCCCATAAAACAAGAAAAACAACAATATTCTAAATGAGAATATGAAAACTCACCAGGAAATGATTCCAAACACAGCCATAAAAACTCTCTTTTGGTTTCAGAGATAGTAAGAAATTCTGCCAGAAGAGCCCAGTAAGCCACTCGGCTTGAATTGAAGTGAAAATCTTGTGGAAAAAGTGAAAAACAGAGCAAGCCAAGAGCATTTAAGATTTTTATGGGGGAAAAAATCCACCTGAGAAATCCATGTGACTAGTTTCTCCATACAGAACATGTTGTGAAATTGCGTTAAAAAGGCGATTCTATGTGTAACCTGTGTAATCCCACTTTGCTTCATTCAACTTAGGTTATTAAGTAATTTTCCTACAAATATTTGGTTTGTTACCAACATCTGGTGCCTCATTCAAAGTATATTTACTTAGAAAAACATTCATTTGCTCAATACTTGTTTCCCCTGCTGTGTGTTGGCTGCCTCCACAATGCAGCAGGAGGACAGCACAGCAACACATTTGTGGATATAGAAAAAAACCAATCTGCATTTGTAGATGAGAAAAGAAGCGGCTTGCGGGAGAGACGAAGAGCGGGGGAGGCATTAGCAGAAACTGCTCATTTCGTTCTGTTGCCCCCGGAGTTATTGTACAGTGGTGAAGATGCTGAAGATAATTCCGAGAGGCAACAATATCCAAGCGAAATTTCACAACAGAGCTTCATTGATTTTAAGGATTCAGTCTGCAGTAACACCAGCCTCTGGGCGCCGCGCAACCAAACAGAGATGCTGCCAAAAAAGAGAAAACTGTTTAAAGATTCCATGTGCTTTACTTACTTCTCTTTTCTGTTCTGTTTTTTTTAAAGGAGGGAGGGTGTTTTAGCATCAGCACGCCATCCCAATCTCACAATCTGTCATTTGTTTTTGCACAACAGTAGTCAGAAGCAAGCCGCTGCGAGGAAAAGCACAGAATTACCTCAGAATTACCAGCACAGATGCTGAAAGCTAAAATACACCCCATACTGTCACAGGGAGTTCACCGCCAGCCGTGTGGGAGGCCCGGTATTGTCATGTTTGCACAAAAGCGAAAATCAATTTAAACAAATTAGGGACTGTAAAATTTGCAAGATTCATAAAACCCTAATAATTTTTTTGCCACATTACTCATCTCTTGTAGAGAAATGGGGAGGGGGCCATCGTGGGTGAAGAGGGTTTCAACGTCTGATTTTTATTCTTTTTTCCAAATCTAGCTGCATGAGATTGTGAAACAGATCAACCCCTGGTGGATTTAGTATGCATGTGTGTGTGAGTGTATAAGTATGTATATAATATGGATATTTTAAGGTTTTTGAAGGTACAGGATTTAACCTCTGAATTACATCTTCGTTCAGTTGATGGCGGTAATACACCAAGTATGTAAACTGCTAATGAAGAAGAAGTAGAAGAAGTAGAAGAAGTAGAAGAAGAAGAAGAAGAAGAAGAAGAAGAAGAAGAAGAAGAAGAAGAAGAAGAAGAAGAAGAAGAAGAAGAAGAAG